>LBNU01027726.1:0-36292 GCA_014162995.1 Artemisia annua | reverse complement strand
TTTTTTTTTTTTTTTTTTTTTTTTTTTTTTTTTAATTTTTTTTTTAAAAAAAAAAAAAAAAAAAAAAAAAAAAAAAAAAAAAAAAAAAAAAAACCGATCAAAGTACCAACAAAAACCCTAAACCGCACAAGAACAAACCAATAGAAACCCCTTACGGTCAAATAATACCTGCCAATTTAACCAAAACAATCAAACACAATAAGTGCATGTGTGTAATCATCTTGTTATTTTTTCTAGCTCCATGTTAGTTGCTTTAATATTAATGGCCGTTCAAAATGAAGAATTAAAATGCTATTGAGAATTAAAAAATATATGTTCAATGTCATGAATACGATTCTTGAAACATTTAACTTAGCAACCATTGGGTTTAAGATCTTCATATTATAAATAGGATGTCTCAATAGGTGATTTTGAAAACTTTGATTTTTATGTGTCATTCACAGTCGTTGTTCAAAGTATCCTTCTCTAGTGTGTAATCGGATATAGAATCCAGAGTCTTGGTGTAAAATAAGACAAAAATGCTAAAGCCTCCTACTAAATATTCCTACAAAACTGTCTGCTCACAGGATCTTGCCAAGTGGCAGAACTGATGGTTTGGATGAAGAGAGAGAATGACTGAAAAAATTATTTAATATTGTTGTGTGTATAGGAGAATTTGTAGGAGCATTTAGTAGGAGGTTGTAGCAAAGCCCAAAATAATAATTGTTTTTTCTAAGTTCTCATTGAGCGGCGCCTAAGAATACCCTTTTAACTTTTCAACTTCAATAAACGAAATTCACACATTAAATACAACGAACATCAAGTTAATAATAACTAAGCGTTTAGTCGGACATTCAAACTAGTAATATATTTGACCTAGCCAGTTTTCTTAGGTTTCATGCAATCCTAAGTAAACACTATTAAGTTTAGCCAGGCATGTTAGATCGAAGAGAAGAAAAACAAATAATCACACAACACATATACATATTGTAGTTATTAAGGATTGAATAACTTATCTTCAATAAAACATGGAGTTTATGGGTGGCTAAACCCTACAAAAGCTGTAAAATTCGAACTATTGACTGAACACAAAGTTTCTCCAAAAGTGTCTATCCTCTAATTAAAAACATACGAAAATATATGTAAGAAAACAGTTGTGACGGCGTCACTTAGTGGCTGTGACGCCGTTAGCTCGCCGTCATTAGGATTTCGAGAATTGCACCGACTTAATTGTGACAGCATCACCTTATGAATTGTGACGCCGTCGCTCTTCAAATCTTGTTCATGACGCCGTCAGCTCAAGGCTGTCTCCATCGTCGAAACCGTCACTTGGAAAATTTATAACTTGATCATCTTGGCTAATCTTCAAGTGACAGCGTCACCTTGTGTCTGTGACGCCGTAACAATGCCTTTTTGTGACGTTTTTCTTGACCTTGTCGTTTTCTTCATTTTCTTGTCCAATCGAGCCAAAAATGCTCCATTTTCCAGCAATTCTTCCCAAGTACCTAAAACTCAAATAGAAACGATTTAGAGCAATAATTAATCGAATATGTACGGATTTAGAGGCTAAGTGACCCTTTAAAAACGTATAAAATTACACCTCATCATAGTACTAGGTTCACATATCGATGATGTCATAGTAGCCTCCTTTTGCATAGGTAGCGGCTTCTCATCATCATCCAATAACACAAACTTCCCATCAAGCATTTGACTTTCTAGTTCATTTATCCTTGCAGCCAGAAATATCGAATCTTTATGACCCTCTCCATCCTCCACATCCCATAGAGCTTAATACATCGAAAGAGTTCGAAGTGGAGGGAATGATAGTATCAGTTTTATCATTAGTTTCCAGAGGTTTCCTAGTGCTTTAGGTTGATAAGCGAACTTAGTCTTCAAACCAATCTGAACCCCACAAAGAATTTGCTTTGGCGTTTCCATGTTCTTCATAACATCCGAGACAAGTTTCTTAGGACATTCACTAAGAACGTGACCAAACACCTTACAACTTAAGCATCTTAGAGGTGTCCACTCATACTTAATATGGATAGTGTGCATAATATACTCTTCAACCTCGAATTTAGGCACCGCCACCACAAGTGAGGATTTCAACTCCGCATCAGCTCTCAACTCAATCATAACACGTGCTTAACTCGACCAACCCCAGGACTCCATGCACATAGTGGACGTGTAAGAATCTAGCATCAATGGGGTGCCAAGTTTGGTTGCAATAGCACTCAAACCATCTTTTATGAATGTGGTAAAAGGAATATCAGAAAGTTTAACCCAAACCGGAACATTACACATATCCTTCTTCATAATATTCGGATTTGGTGACCATCACGTTGCGAATTAACCACGGTTCATTTTCAAGCATTGCGTCCATCCCGTCTTTAGAATTAAACATGAAGAAAAATACACCCTTAGAATTCATCATCAATTTAATTAGACCAAATTTACTCCAAGTATTCTTTGCATAGTCTCAACTACCGGGTATGCCAAACGTTTGCCCAAAAAGAAGCCATAAACCGTGTTACTAAACGATTCATGAAAAACATGGATCGATTCCATCGAGACTGCTACATCCGTCCCGTTTCTAGTCGGTGCTAGTAAATGAACGAAAGTCAGCACCTTTGCTACTCGTTTCACTCTTGAACAACTTAGCATACTGACCAGATTCCTTTTTATTTTATTTTAAAACAAACCCTGTAGGATCAGTCGATGAGTTAGTTGAATCAGTCAAAACCATACCCTGATTTTTCGCCAATACCACACTCGTCATTATAGACCACCCTTGAACTAGAACCATTATTCAAATCTTGACATGTGAAAGCCTTTTGAGTCAAACTCACAACCACATTAGCAGCAGTACCACCAGCTTTCTCTTTTACACCCTTACCACTCCTTCTCCTTTTTGGACTCAAAAAAACCCTTCTCCGTTATCAAATCATACACACAACCCTAAACGAAAACCAACTAAAACCAGAATCACCATACAAAACCACTAACCAAATCCAAAACAGCGAGCAGGAATACAGAACCCCTAACCGATAAATATTGACATGGTTATCTCAAAACACGCACCTTACACGCCAATTATTACTAGAAAATACCAAATGTAAGATTATAGATGAAAAATAGATTAATCAGTTTCTTTCTTTCTTTCTTTTTTTCAATCAGTTTTAGCTATATACCCTAGCCGCGATTTTAAGAAAAACGAATCCCTAAAAAAGGAAAAAAGAACCCTAATCGATTAAAAACTTTGTCAAACAATTGAGCACGTATTGATATATGACTAATCACAAGTGAGAATCATAAACAGAACAAGAACGATGCAAGATAAAAGCTTAACCGATTTTGGGTTAGTCGGGTTTTAGGGTTACAAGAGAATCGGCAAAAATCGCCCTAAGGGGAGAGAGAACAACCGAGGGTTTTCTTTCTTTCTCTCGAGTTCATCGCGTATTTTCTTGAATTTATTGATGAGTTTGGTTATCGAAATTAATGTTTATGTATAAATTTAAGCTTTTCGAGCCTGGATGATTAAAGCTCGTCAAGCTATCAAGCCAAGCTCAGACGTACCCTTATAAATTTCGTGCCAAACTCAAGCCCTGTCAAGCTCGAGCTCGGCTTGACTCATTTACACCCCAACATGGCGAGCAAAATTTCTTTTCCGCATCCCTATTTATTTTGTGGATAAGTAGTAGTGCCCGAACTAAAAGTTTGTTGTAAATTACCATGCACCATTTACATTTGTTCACTTTAATCCAAATCTAATACGTTGATGGACAACAAGTTTTGTATATTTAAACAAAAGTCACCATCAACAATAATAATATCTAATTTTGTCGGAGCAAGATATAAAAAATTAAGACGTAGGCAATCACACTATTATCGAAAAATAAAAGGACTGCAACCAGAAAAACTCTGGTTATTTAAACCAAATACTTAAACGAAATTCAAATGCTTATTTGTTTTAAAGTTCGTTTAAAGTGAAGCAAGGATGAAGCTTTGTTAGGCTACACACAGCTAGTAAGGCCTTCACGATCGATCCTTTTGTCGATCCCAATCGATCGGCCTTACTGTGGAACTGTTTTTCCATTCGATCGATCGCCACATTATTTCGTATAAGGGTCGTGCCTGCCACCGATTGTCTATATGTTTTGTGTGTGTTTTATTTAATTAAAAAACAGTATTTGTGAGGTATGTTTTTTTAGTGTAAGTCGCCTTATTGTGACAACCAATCGCCGGAGAGTGAAAACTGACGAGACGGATAAAATGAGGGTCAATTCTTCCCCTTTAGCCTTATAATTAATCTGCAGCACATGTGTATCAATCTGTGGTGGACCATAGAAGATGCCAAATCCTCATTCCACTCGTGTGTCAAATTATCATTCCATTTTTCCACCTATGCATGGGCGAATTTGCGTCTGTAATACCGCGACATTTTGAATGAAATTACTTGTTCAAAAGAACCACGTGTTTCGACAAAAAGTCACAAAATAACGAATAATAGATTTATGACTGTTCATAACTCTAAATAGGTCAAACGTATGTTGTTCTTCATAACAGTTTACGACCGTTTCTTTCACCATCTCCAAATATACTATAGGTTAATGATTTTGTTAGGTAGTAATATATTCGTGTGAATTATATATTTCTGGATCCGACGACACTTATCCTACTTTTACTCTAATATGCCACCACTATATAACATGCCAGGCAGCTTCAAAGATTAAAGTATCTTTAATCATACAAATGGTGAAACTACTTTCACCACCACAACTGAAAGATGGTGGAAGCAAGTAATCATTCATTATTAATACTATAAAGATAAAGAATCCCACATACATGCAGTAATAATCAGAATGATTCCTCACTTTTTCAGGATAAAGAATTCACCCAAAATTTACGCTTTAAGATCCCTCAAAGTGCAAAATGTGTAGTCATAAACTCATAATTCATGGTATATCTTACAAACTTTCTGTAATAATTTGAGAATAGTGAGCTTAAACTACAATGCATGACAGCGTATACCTTTTACTTGAGAGCAGGACCTACCCCAAAAGAAACCAACTTTAATGTCTCTTCTACTTTGCATGTTTAGATCTTTCATGAATACGTCCCCTTAAATTTTACGATAAGGGTAGCAATGCTCGTGACTCGAGTATATTTTTTAATTTTTTTAAAGGCATGTAGATATAAAGAGCTAGTAAGTTGCTAGGAATATGTAACAAGATTCTGACTGTAACAACACTACAATAACCATAATATTATAACCGTCAATTAAGGAAGAACCTATATCACAAAAACCATGACCATATCCAACATTATCGAACACACGCTAAAGCACTAGTCGACGACCCTCCATCACTACTATCCTTCTTAGATTTTTGTAAACCATATATTTGTTTAGGAATGCAATATCTACACGACTATCGAGATTTTATTACAGTGCGAAAATATACAACCCGAGTAAAATCACGTTTGTAGATTTCATCTAAAACTAGGAAAATAGCTTTTAAATGAGTGAGGAAGATATGTGAATTTTAGTAATACTTGAATCAAACATATATCACTTCTCCACGCACATAATTATGTAAACTTTCTTATATTTTTTTCTTAATCTAACTATGCCTCAATATGGCTACACTTGAAAATAAAGGAAAATGCTACCTTCACAAAATATTCATAATTTTTTCACAAAATGACTGGTTATCAATGAAAATAATTTTAATGAATTCTCTTTTCCTGTTAAAATGTCATCTACCTATCAATGCATGCCACAACTTTCTATGAAAAAAATCTTTTGTAAATTTTTTGTAGATGTAGCATTTCTAAAAAATAAATAACTAACTATATACACAATGATGCAAATTTACACCTAACAGACGGTGTACATGGCCTATATATTTAGTAAAAGATATAGCTTTGCAATTGTAAGTGTACGTGTTGAAACTAAATGGAGTGCTTTTAGATTAAGGATTAAAGCATTGACGAGACATAACCCGGCCACTTGGGGGTAGGAGGTGAAAGTGGAGAAGGAATAATTAACATACATTGGAATGAATTAGTAGATATAAAGTAGAACTAATAATCATGAGGGAAGCATATCAACTTTCCTCTTTGTCATCACTTTGTAAGGCATGATTACAAAAAAAAAAGTTGATCAATCTTGAAATGGATGTCCACGGTCCCTAACCAAAATCAAATAAGCACACTTAAGCGTAAAAATAAGATAAGTAGCAGAGCTGCATGTGACTCAGTGGTTCGCTTAAACCCACTGAGAACGTATTTTTCTTTCAGTCATCCGATAATTTCTTTTGCTTCATGCTGCTAGCTGTTATAGTGTCGGGTTCGGTTTTATTTCAGCTGTTCAAAAGAGAAGTATTTGCGTCCATAGTTAATAGTATCAAATGGTAAGCATTTGGGCTCATAAGCTTAGGCTGGGCCTGATTTCAGTATATGAGTTTGTTAATAGCTAGCCCATCTTCAAGAATTTCTTACCAGCGAAAATTGCATGCCCAAAAGCAAGAAAATAAGGTTGTGTTCTATTTGTGGTACATGCTCAAATTACGGCTTATAAATCTTCTATTAAGTCACAGACTACTAAACAAGCTGATAAAGAAGACCTTAATGAGAATAAAAGAAACACCCTAATACGGAGTGTATCCACAAGCAGCTCACGAGATCACCATATTGGGTGATCGTCGTTGCCTATCCATGTGTGGCTGTTCTTGTTAGCTTCAACTAGATACACATCTTTTGCAAAGTGTATGTAATTAAATATACAATTTAAATTCATCACTCGTTATTGATAAACATGTTGCAGTTTGTCTCAACCTTGCAAGCCAAACCAACTTCTCTACAAAGTGATCATGGGGCTTGTGGTCTAGTGGTAGATGCTTAAGCAATTAAGCGTGCCCAAGTGAGAGTAGTACCGGGTTGGGTGACCGACCGGGAAGGCCTCACTTAGGGACCATAGCTCTAATGATATCAACCAGCTGCCTTAGAAACCTGGGCCCAGCCATGTGATGTCTTAACCAAACAAAGGACGCGAGTTCAAATCCGTTCCGCAGCATGGCTGGGTATTGGGTGGAGGTATTTCACAGGCATCAAACCTTTGCTGGGTAGGGTTGATGGGTACCATTATGATACACAGGGTTGAGGTGTCCTGCCAATCTACACTTTAACCAAACTTCTCTACAAAGCGTTATTTCCTCTTTGATGCCAAAGTTCAATCCACTTTATAGATCCTTTGGTGTTTTCAAAACGAATCCACATTTAACTCAAGACGCCTGAAGAAAGATCTTATCAGTTATCCTTAACGACATCAAACTCCTCACGTTCACATGGATTTCAAATAGATGTAGAAAAGTGTCGTTTAATTCGATAGATTGGTATAGCTATCCATGTAATGCTCTATTGTAATTTTGCCTAGCTTCTCGCTAGCTTTTTCTTAGTGCCATTCAAAACAAAACATATTGTAGTTTCTTGTCTATAGTGCTCACGGATTGAATGTCTAGGAGTTAGGACTAAATATGTCTCAAATATTTAGTTGCAATTTCTTTTAATAAGAAAAATCACCACTAAACAAACACACGTTCATTTTTGAACGTGTTGGAACTCAAAAGCTCATGAAATCAATTAAGAGAGATATTAACAGTACATTAGGGCTCCATGGATTAAAAATCAAACACAGGACACTTTTCATAAGTTTTTGGACCCTGATAAGCTACTATAATAAGGCCGGACCAATTGGATTGACAATGAGGCCTGCATGATGCACGTTTAAAACAAGAAACTACACAAACCAAAATTAGCCTCTTGAAAAGCCTGTTGGGGTGAGATCCTTTTTACACTCTTTGCCTTACACAGGAAAAGAAACAAAGAACGTGTCTTGTTGCAGGGTTGAACTCTTAAAACATATTGGGACCACGCTTTTCAGGTCAACTTGTTGTTTACGTACTGAAAATTAGACACATAGATACTACCACATTTTCCACAAAAGAACGCATGGTACATATTATTGTACTAGAGTTTTGATACAAAATTATGTATGGTGTGAGTTCTGGCTTTTTGGCTAGCTTTTTTAATCAATTCTAATTGATAATCATAGTGGCTGGAGGTGTGGTGAGCCTGTGGCAGGTTTAAGAGGAGTCATAACTCAACTGTCACTTCCGTTAACTCCTTTTCATGTCTTGCCTCATAAGTTTAAGCAACCTCAAATTCTTTCTCCTTCGTTTTTCTTCTTTCTTTCTTTTTTTTTTTAACTCCATATTTATATTTAATTTAAAAACGTTACCAATACACACAAGTTAAGACACAAAACACACACAAAAAAATTTTTCTCTCTATTTCTTCTCGTCCGGCAAAACCTTGCAGCTGAAAAGTTTTAGGTGTCTGTGCCGCTGGCCAGAGGCGGAGGTACCACAGGGGAAGGGAGGGTGGGTGGCCCCCCCTAAAATTTCTCAGAAGTAGTATCAAAGTTCAGTAAGAACTGCAGGGCGACGGCCAGGCATTAAAGATTTTGGATACCATTCATTTAACGAGGTGTTTAAGCTAAATATGATAGAAATAACTGTTTTATATACTTTGTTCTATACAAATATGAGCAAAAATCGTCAGTTTTAGGTGATATGAGCATTTGTATTACAATAAATGGAAGGATGTGAAAACGGGGTAAAGAAAGAGTGCAACGGAGAAGAAGACGTTACATGTGGTTATTTTCAGTTTTTACCTCAAAGTTTGTTATTTTCACCCTTTTGTCCAAATCTTAAATATTTATTAGTACTAATAAGGACTTTAGGATTTACAAGATTGGCAGTTTCTACCCATTTTAAGAAAATCAATATAAATGATCCAATATAAGTATGTACGGTAACAAATTTAGTGATTTATCAAAAGGAGTCCAAAAGTATATATGATAGTAATACTGATGTAGTGATACTTGTACCATAGAATGAAAAAATAATACGTTCAAATACATTAAATAGTCGTATAAGCTTTTATTAATTTGATATGGGGGTTTTGTCTGAAGGACAAATTCTTATAAGATAGTGTGATGTTTTATTTAAAATATTTAGTATGGGCATCTTACGATCATTTCACCCAGGGCATCAAAATTCTCAGGACCGGCCCTGAGTAAAAGTATGTTACTTCTCAGTTTATGAGCTGTGAAAGTGGGTCTGGTCAGTGGTGATTTCTTGGTATGTCATGTTTGGTGCCAATAAATATAGTTTGTTCCCTCTGCGCTAACACATGGTGTGTCAAGCGTAGTTTGTTTTTTGGCATCTTTGTGACGTGATATTGGGTTGTGGTCTTTGACTGGGCCTGGTCTTTTATTTGCTGTCATATTGTTTTAGTGTATTTGTAGCTTGTTTTGTGTTGTATTGCCCATCGAAATTTTATATAGGAACAATATTTTACGTTAAAATATTTTGGCCCCCCCAACTGATATGATCAAGCTCCGCCACTGCCGCTGGCAAAAACGGGAGGCTAGGATGGTTTATATGCCGCTAAGTTCGCACTTGCCTTGCCGCTAAAATGTATTCCACTGTAGGCTTTAAGTTCTACGAGTTTAACTTACGACATTTCATTTTTAGTATGCTCTTTAATATTTATCTGTTAAAACAAGTATACCTAATTTCATTTTGGAACCATGGTTTACAACTTTTTGGGTCTAATCCACGAGGTTTGAATTTACCGCCACATAAAACTTAGCCAGGTAAAACCCTCTCTTTTTTCAGAATTATTTGCATCTAACAAGTATCGAACTTGAGATTCCTCAAATTTTAGTTACGACAGTCATATGTAGATACGTTTTTTCTTAATAGGCCACCCTTGAGTGGCTAAAGTTAGTTGATTTTAATACGCTTATCATATTAAAACAAGAAACCGGATTCTTTTGCCGATAAAGGAAAGTTCAGACAGTAAGAAAGACGATAAAAGAGCCAAAGAAAGCCGAGTAAAGCCATTTGCTCAAGTTGGTATTTTGAAAATTCCAAGTGTGTGTAGATATAACCTTATTCAGACCATAGGGGACCATATCTATTTTATTCATATTTCATAGTGAATGAGAGGTTTCCTCTCTGGCCTTCAATTTCTGCTGTTCCCGATAAATAACGGACGGTGAGCAGACTTTGAACGGGACTGAGAGTTTTCTAGAATCAATCATAGAGCATTAATTCATAGCCCGTTCCCTGTATATATTTTTCAATGTGAAATATATTAAGTTTTTTTTTCCCGTATTTGCATCTAATTGAACATTTGGTTATCTTTACCCTGCATGGTGAATTCTTGTACATTTAGGTATTTCTTTTTTAGCCGTGCTAAAAAAAATATGTGCTCTTTCAAGAAAAGATGGTTACGCGAATAGTCACATGGAACGTGGTTCGCTTCGGTACTGGATCACGGTTTGTTATGTCCCAAAATTTTGGTACGAATACAGTAGGCTCATTTCGGTTTGTTTTTGGTTCGCTTCGGTTCGATGTCCCATTAAATTTGGTAAGATGTACCCGATTTGGTACAATGTACCCAACTTAAACCTTATAATTTCATATTTCCCAGCACATACTTTAAAAGCATTGTACATGGGCATTAAAAACTTGTGTTTTGAGAAATATGAAATTTTGATATTTAGGTCGGGTAATATGAAATTATCCTTTAATTTTAATAGGTAAACATGTTTCATATATACAATTTACAAATTATAAATACTTGTATCTAACTAAACACTTTTCATCATTTTTAGATTTTGATTCGAACGATTTACAGTCGGCTTTGACTGATTTTCGATGCAAATCAGTGTACCCAGTGTATTGAGACGACGTACCAATTGATATTGGAACGCCAAACCCATGACTTTTAATACACCGAACCAATTGATTTCGGTACGCTAAACGTCATTGTTCGGGAACGCAAAAATTGGCGATCCGGATCGCGATCCTGAACATGATCGTACCACGTTTGGGTACGAGCGATCCGGAACAAAAAATGCGGGTGAGTAAGCGTTTCTTGTGACTATGGTTACTTGTATCTTATATATGTGCTTACCCAAAGGCAGACAACAAGATAGGTTATCTTCCATACAATGATCAACTTCACTTACGGAAGTCCTGGAAACATGCATATACGTACATACACAACCTTTTTTTTTTCTTTTTTTTTGGTAAAAGGTTTTCCCGGTAAATGTATTACTCCAAAAAGCGGTTTAAGTACACAAAATGTAGGTTAAATATCACATCTCAGCTCGTTAAATAAGTTAAAACAAACGCACCATTTGTGTTCAAATAAACCTAATATAAGAATGACAAACCTACCTTATGAACTACTATAAGGCAAACAACCATTAACTAGATTACATATGAATCACATCGATACCAAAAATAACCTAGTATCTAATCTGCCCTCAGAGAGTGATATCAAACCCATCACAAAATGCTTCTTTCGTCAAGTCCGATAACACATCTTGATATCCGTCATGCAAGTCATACGCATCAAGTTCACGTAAGCTCGGGTCATTAGTTCCGTCACCATGTCGCTTATATGAGGAGGCCATAAATTGAGCAATCTCATTATCACACTCTTAAACTTCACTTACTGAATCACCATCATGCACTTCCATTGAAGTACTAGGCATAGAACCCGATTCTACAGTTACCCTTTAAACCTTGTTTACATCCTCTGCACGATTAGGCATTGGCCCATGTTCTTCCAAATTATTCACCTGTTTTCTGCTAATGGAACTGAATGGCCCACACCCGTAGCATCCGCAATGTCACCCATACTATCCAAAGCATCAAAAGAATTTGAAGTAGAAGTAGTACTAACAACGTGTATAGCACACAAAACCTTTAGCTTAGGCTGGCTAGAAACCATCTTCGTGTCGTTCTTTGGTTGAACTGGTTTATAAACAAGATTCGACTTCGAACCAATATGAACACCACGAACCATTTTGCCTAGTTGCCTTTGTATTCATCAAAACATCAGAGACAATTTTCTTCGGGCATTGGTCCGATACGTGGTAAAACACCTTGCAATTTGAACATCTTGGTAGTTTTCACTTGTACTCAATTCGAATAGTGTTCAAAATATACCTATCACCTTTTATTTTTGGATTACCACCACAAAAGTATCTTTCAACTCCAAATCAACCCGTAAGTTACATACACATCTTTTGAGCACATAGATTCTATTAAAAGAGCTAGCAAGCAAGAAGCTAGCAGTAAATCCATGTGCATATTACATTACACGAATACCAACCCCAATCCCAAGCAATAGTCAAGAAGAAAAAGTCAATACTAGGAAAGAAAAGCAGAGACAGGAAAAGCAAAACTTTTTTTGACATGTTATTATTTGTCGCCTCTACTAAGACAGGTAATACAATGGAAGTTAATGAGGAAGAGTCTAGTAAGGGTTCTACTCCTATAGTTGAGAAAATTGGTAAGCTTGAAAAGCTACTTATTGATGGGAAAGCTACTCTTGTGGATGATGATGGTCATCCTATTCCGTCTACCTCTTCCACTAAGAGGGCTAACCCATTTTCAAAGGTGGGTGATTGTGGTTTCTGATAGTGATGATGATGAGGTTCTTAACCCGTTCGACGAATCAGCAAATCTTTTTGGTGGTGGTCATGAGCGTGAAGATGAGTTTGATGACTATGATGATTATTCGAAGCAAATTTATGATCTTCCAGGGAATTTGGATGCTCTTAATGCCGTGTATGGCTTTAATATCCAAGGTCGTAGGAAGTAGGTTATATTTTTGTCATAGTCTTTTGTTCTCATGTGGTTAGTGGTTTTGTTTTCTTGTTTAGAAAATAGGCAGTATCTCGTTATGTAAGGTTCTCGCCTATGTAATGGGCTGAGATATGGGATCCACCCATATCCGTTGTACTTAAATGCTTTTTGGAGTAATATATTTACCGGTTTGTTTGACCTTTTACCCAAAAAAAAAGACACAGGCGTTTGGCGAGGACAACCAAATCGAACAAACTTAATATGACATCGCTATATTATACAAGACGCTCAAGTTGCTTCGTCAAATGGCGGTGTAATATGTTTGTGTTTTCATTTTATGAGGTATTCTTTGTTTTTTTGAATGTTATTTTTTTAAGGTCTCCTCGATCATCTATTAGATTTTGGCTTTTGCATCTTTATTTGGCCGTTTGATGTGGTTAAATTATTTTTGGCTTTTTTCAAGTTATCTTACAGTATTATTATTTTTCATTTATTTTTTATTATTTAAATCATTTAACTTCTTGCTAGTTTATTTTCTATATAACTTTTGCGTTAAAAATCACTACATTATAGGCATCACATGACATATCATACATACATATACATGTATTCATTCCCGTATATATTACGTATTAGTGGTTTCATACTCTACGATAGGAGTTGTCGACACATAGTGTCACATATTTGCCGTAGCATTTATAATTTCTTTTAATATATACAATGTATATAGAACTATCACCACGTTTCTATTAATTATCACATGAATCAGGCTCCATTAATAAAAACAAAGACCAAGAGATGATAATATCATATTTTATATTTATGAAAATTGGTACTGCTTTTATATTTATCTTGCAATAAAAATCATAAAATGTGTAAGTAGGTTAATGGGATGTGGGGGATAGAAGATAAGGTGGTGCAGCTGTGATAATGCGATGTTATATGTATTTTATTGCTATGAGTATTAAAGGAAAGAAAAAAAGAGTAAAAAAGTAAAAGAAGCCACCCAACAAGGCAACAACAATATATCTTCGATACGGATTCTTTTTATCCGATCGAACCTCTTCTTGCAGAGAACATGTCCCTTTATTCATGTCTTGTTTCATTAATAATATACTTAAATGACCAACATTATTCTTTTTTTTTGGTAAAGGGGAGTAATCCTGCACCCTGGTAAATATATTAACCAAAAAACTTTTAAGTACAATGGATATGGGTGAAGTCCCACATCTCAGCCCGTTACATAGGCTAAAAGCTTACATAACAAGATACTTCCTAATTTCTAAAAACTAGAAATCAAACCACAACTCAATGATAACAAGAACAACGAAATGAATTACTTCCTAGGGCCTTGAAGCTTGGTACCATACATGGCATTAAAAGCATCCAAATTACCGGGAAGATCATACACCTGGTTCGCATAATCATCATAGTCATCATACTCTTGTTCAAACTCTTGCCCCCCACCAAAAAGATTAGCAGACTCATCAAATGGGTTGGCAACCTCGTCTTCAGAATCAGACACCACAATTTTTCCCACCTTAGAAAATGGGTTTCCCCTTTTAATGGCAGAGGTCGACGGGATAGGATGACCATTATCATCCACAAGAGTTGCTCTACCATCAATAAGTAACTTTTCAAGCTTTCCAATTTTTTCAACAATAGGGGTAGAACCCTTACTCAAATCTTCCTCATTAACTTCCATAGTATTACCTGTCTTATTAGACTCATCCTTATTAACTTCAGTTGTACTAGCCGTCTTACTAGACTTATCCGCATTAACTTCCATTGAACTACCAGCATCACATCCTTGTTGTTATCATTAGACGGAGTACCAAAAGTATCCGCATCATCAATATTAAGGGCAGCAAACTGATTAGGTGTAGAGATCTTCGTTCCACTCGTACTAGGCACATCAGAAGACCTCTTCTTAGTGCCATCCACCTTCTTAGGTTCAGTTGGAGTCTTCCTGGGTTGATACTGAAACTGCTTACTCACAACTGGTTTAGTAAACCCTCTATTACCCTGAGTTGTAGAACCACCTTACTTACCTTTCTTTCTATTATTGACAATCATGAAACCATCATTAATAGACTTAGTAGATTGAACTGGAGGTGTAACGACTTTAGGACAATCACTCAGAGTATGACCAAAGATCTTACAGTTATCACACCGAGGTGGTTTCCATTCGTACTCAACCCGAATCTTCTCAATAGTCGAACCCGAACCATCAAGTAATGGTATCTCCACAGTGAGGCTATCCCGAAGCACCTCATCCGACTTCACTTCTATCATGCATCTAGCAAAACTACTACGGCCCCACGATTCCTTGCACATTTGGCTTGTAAAAGCATCTAACCTTTTGGGCGTGCCAATCAGTGTGGCTAGAAGACTGAGGCCATCATCAGAAAACATAGCAAGGGGAACATCATGGAACTTGACCCACACCGGGATGTTAGTCAAATCCTCTTTAAGTAGATTTGTGTTCAAAGTCCATGGTTTAAGAATAATAGGAACATTTCTGATCAACCAAGGACCGTTTTCAAGCACATCATCAACACCTTTCTTCGAAGTGAACTTAAAGAAGAAGAACCCCTTTGCATTCATCATTACCTTTTGCACACCAAACTTTGCCCATGCATTGCGTAAATAGTAATCAACAACAGGAAACGCAAGACGTTGACCAAGGAAGTAACCGTAGAGAGTGTTCTCAAACCTCGTGTTCACCTCTTCCACTACTTTCATTGGAACTGAAAGGTCAACATCATCCTTCTTTTTGCTACATTCCAACCTCCGAAAATTAGACGCATTTTTCTGAGGTTCATTAGAAGTAGCACCTGCGTAAGTAACCGACTTCACTCCAGTACCACTAGCATTATCAACCTTGGGAGCATTAGGACCAGAAGTTGCACTCTTATTCATATCCACATTAGTACCACTAAAACTCGAAGAAGGATTATTAGCAACATCATAAATGTATAATTAAATGCATACCAATATACATATGATCATTAGAGATTAATAATCTCTTGACCATTGCGTAGTCTCGAGTTAAGGCATTTGAAAACTTTCTCTCTCGAAAACCTTAATATTCGTTGCTTTTGTTTCCCTATCAGATTGCCCTAATGAAGTCGTTACTTATCTTCTAACCACCATGCATAGGTCTTTCCAAACAAGCTGCAAATAACAACTGTTATGCAATGTTTGCACACAAGCTACAATTTCTCTTATGTGGTTTTGTTGACAACCGGACAATCAAAAGCTTCTGACGACGTCAGATCAGCGTTGGCATTCTTAGTGCAATGGGTAGTAATTAAATCAATCAAATGGGATAAAAATATCATTATTAACGTATTTTGTGTAACATCTGTTGTATTGTATTGCGCTCAGCATTCCTACGTACGTATATAGAGAAAGTGCAAGAGAATAACTACAAGGAAAGTAGGTAGTGAAGGTATGAAAGCTAATATCTTTTTTTGGGTAAAAAGGTTAATTCACCCCGGTAAAATTCATTACTCCAAAAAAAGTTGAGGTACATAGGATGAGGGTGATATTCTTCACCTCAGTCCCTTAGGACACTTACATAATCACTCTATAAGAATGACATGCCATTCTTATAACATACATATCCATATACATCTAATAATGACAAAAAATAAAAATACAATAAACCATAACACAAGTAAAAAACTTGAGTCTTCTTAGTCATCAAAGTGATCCAGAACATGAGAATAGGGTACATTAAAACCCCAACTTCCAAATAACAAAAGAACCATATCTATCTATCACTAATTAATATCAATCTTTGATCACATCGTCCTTTTTCTGATCATGGGTGTTGCGTTGTAGTATCTACGTTGGAAATCGATGGTGCTCAATTTGTTGTAATTTAGGGTCGGCCAACCCTATTTTCGTCTATGATTGATCAAGATACAATGGCTTTCATTCTTAGCTAGGGTTTCACCACTTTGAAACTTGTAGTAGATGAGGTATTGGATCGAGTTGTAGTGCTGGTTTGGTCTTGTTTGGATCAATAGGGATCGTTGTAGTTGTTTGGATCAATTGTGTGGATTGGTGCTTTTCTATCCTACCATGGTTTCGGCTACATCGTTGAAGGTTATGGACCTCTACGACGACGTGAGAAGATTCAAGTATTTACTTGAGGTTTTAATTTGTAAATCTTATAGTCGTTGTAGTTTTATGTTCATGTATTTGTTATAAGAGTGGTTTGTCACTCTTATAGGGGTTATTGGTAATTTATAAGAATGGTTTGTCATTCTTATATGAGTGTCTGTAAGTGTCCTACGGGACTGAGATGAGGGAAGTCACCCTCATCCTTTGTACTTCAATGTTTTTGGTGTAATGAATTTTACCGGGGTGAATTAACCCTTTTACCCAAAAAAAAATAATTAATATCAATCTTCTCTTGATTACTATGTTTATCAAATATATATATTCTAAATATATATCGAAACATATTAATTAAGTCTATTATGTTTATCAAACATATCCATTATGTTTTCATATATTTTATAAACATTATAGACTTAATTTGTAGTTAGTGAAGATATGAAAGTTAGTATCTCTATCTGAATGGATGTTTGTAAAGTTGGCCCATTAGAAATATCAAAAACAAAGTCTATGTTTGTTTGTTAGATTAATTAGACAAACTATTTTGAAATCGGTGGTGGCTACGTATGAATGGCTTCAGTCACATCACCAATAATTCACCTTATGGTCGACTTGCTTGAATCGAAGAAGAGCTCGATCACTTTCATATTGAATTGAGGTTTTCATTAGCTCTTTCAGTATGATATTGACTCTTTCATCTCGCTGGAACCTATAATCTTTAAAAGGATATTTCATCTATTAACTCCCTTTCTCAAACCTGCCTGTTGCTTCCCATAGATGGATTTGAATTAGTTGGTTTCTGGATGCTTTGGGCATCCCCTTTGATCCAATTACTTGTAATTTGTAAAGTGCTATAGATAGTGTTTGTGATTAATGTATATTAACCTTTTCACCTAAATATGTGTTCCATATACACCACATCCTTGCATTGTTGCATGCAGTTGGAGACTTTTGCGAAAAGGGCTCCATGATTTGATCGATAACTAACCGCACAAAACGGATGCGTATCTCAAACAAACAATCCATATAATTAGGAAGTCATTGCACGCCAGTTTTACCAAGTTTGGTTGATCATGATCAACGTTAGTGTAATTTAGGGTGGCATGCATCGACATCTTGTAATTTGAAGATATAATCAAAAGATTAGTCACAATATATACCTAAATCTCGATTTGCAGGTAATGCACTTTTCATCAAGTACACAAGGATCTTATTGTTTTACATTCAAAGGGAAACTTTATATTATCGTTGACCATGAGCACCCCAATTTGGATACACAGTGCACCACCTTATCTTTTGCATGAATGTTAATATCACAAAAGTACCCTTTCCGTGTAGTAGACGATGGTAAGAAGCATTCATTACGATGTTGTCTTTTACCCTAATCACTAATGTCCATGAATGTCACCATCGATGTCGATGTCTAAATATGCCAATGACCACATGCAGCCTTATGAAGATTGGTGAATTCATTTAAATCTTGAATGAATCGTGTAATAATAATTCATCATATATTTGTTCACAAATAAAAAACACACCATGTTGTCTTTATACATATACAAAAACACCAAAAGACCAAAACAGTAAGGGGATCGAAGTTTCCTTACTCTGTTATTAATTAGGCGCGAAAAAATGAAATGAAGCTTCGATCTTTAAGATTTTCATGGATGAAACATAGGAATAAGAACATTAATCCTATTTGGTTAGATTGGATTGCCGACCCAATTGTGGCTTGTACTAACCGGTTGTAACTGCCTTGCTTCTTTCTTTTGCCCTCTAGTCTCTTGCTAGTTGGAGCTTAATAATATTGTTGTTCCAAAAAAAAAAAAAAAAAAGAGAATTGAAATATGGTCGGTTATGTGTACGCTACTTGTTTCGTCGATTAGTAATATCACAGAATGTTTGAGGGCTTAAAAATATTCTAGAAGAGAACTTTAAATGTTCACTACAATCATATAGATTCTCTATTCGTTTAGCAAAGTAATAGAACTTTGAAAAAGTAAGAACACTTCAAATCAAAGCAATATGACCGGTGTCTCATAAACAGGAAAATAAAAAAGTATGAAGTTGCAGATTCCAAGTGTTTTGGGAACTTATATTCGTGATTTTTTTTATTTAATTATTTATTTATTTTGAACGCGGTATTTTTGTTTTGTAAAAATGATTCTAACAAGAGATCGACTATAACCATGAAAATAATATACACAATATTGTTACAAAGACTCAAATAATATAATTAGTTACGCTTAACATGCTGTAACTTGCAATTCCTATGTGTAATCGAGAAATTATGCATATCGAAGAAATCACTGAATGAATGATTTGACGATAAATTGTTGGAGTAAACCAACAAACCTAAATATAATGAGACTTGAAAGTTGAAACGATCCTATACATTGAGGGAGGTGCTCGACGACTAAACCTTTGCTTACAAGGCAAGAAAACACTTTCCTAATCATAATTAGCAAATATCAAGCTAAGTTACATTTAAACCTACACTAGATTAACCACTATACCTCTCTCCTGAATTAAATGCCTAACTTTCTATTCTGATTTGATATATATATATATATATATATATATATATATATATATATATATATATATATATATATATATATATATATATATATATATATATATATATATACATTTTTATATTTCAACCAATCAAAATAGTTTTAAAATGTTAAAATGACATTTTATTAGTGCCATGTATAATGATTTCACCCTTCTAAAATTGTGTATATTATAAACATTTAATTTGTTAAGTGGGGATTTAACTCGGGTGTCATTCTTGATTTAGAATTTTGACGTTTCAGCCGTTGTTTAGTTTCTTTTTATATTGGTGTCGCTGTGTTCTAGATCTTTTTGTAGGGTTGTTTTTGGAGACGTTGTTTTGTAAATGTTGTGGCGTTCGTATCTTGTAACTACTTGCTAGTTTTTAATATATCATGTCGTTAATTTTTTGTTTTTTAGTCTTTTGTTTTTTGAGAATTTACCTATTATCATGAATATTTCACGTACAGTTTTTGTGTTATATGCTGTTGATTATGATATCGCACCGTCGAAATTTCCAATAAGAACACACAAAAGTTTACGAAAGCAAAGGATGAAAGACACAAAATACAAGTGGTGTGGGGTTCATTGGTGAGTAGTAGCTAGCTAGCAGTGATTGTAGGCATCACATGAAGCAGTGGTTCTTTGCCAATGTTAATGCTCGATTGCCTATGGCTCTGGCTGCATCAAACCTGATCAATCTGCCTTGAAGAGCGTTCCAATCATGATTATAATAAGACCCTTTCAGGATAATTTTAGTATTATATTCAAGACACCCCACTTTTGGAATTGTCCATGGATGTCACCGTCAATGTCGATGTCTAAATATGCCTAGGACCACATGCACCCTTATGAAGATTGGTGAATTCATTTAAATCTTGAATGAATCGTGTAATAATTCATCATATACTTGTTCACATATAAAAAACACACCATGTTGTCTTTATACATATACACAAACACCAAAAGACCAAAACGGTAAGGGCTCCGTTATTAATTAGGCGCGAAAGTATGATATGAAGCTTTGATCTTTAAGATTTTTATAGGTTTTTTAGGCTGTATTTTAATAGTTCAAATAACAGGATTGAAATATGGTCGGTATGTATACGCTACTTGCTTCGTTGATTAGTAATATCACAGAATGTTTGAGGGCTTAAAATATGCTAGAAGAAAGCTTTAAATGTTCACTACAATCATACAGATTCTATTCGTTTAGCAAAGTAATAGAACTTTGAAAAAGTAAGAACACTTAAAATCAAAGCAATATGACCGGTATTCGTAATTATTATTATTATTATTTTATTTTTTTCGAACGCCGTATTTTTTTTTTTTTTGTAAAAATGATTCTAAAAAAGACTTATCACCATGAAAACAATAATTAATCACGCCAAACATGATATAACTTGCAATTCCTATGTGCAATCGAGAAATTATACATATTGAAGGAATCATTGAACCAATGATTTGACGATAAATTGTTCAAATAAACCAACAAACCTAAACATAATGAAACTTGAAACGATCCTATACATTGAGGGAGGTGCTAAATACTAAAGCTTTGCTTGCAAGGCAAGAAAAGGCTTTCCTAATCATAATCAGCAAATATCAAGCTAAATCACATTTAAACCTACACTAGATTAACCACTACCCTTCTCTCGTGAATTAAATGCTTTGACTTTCTACTTTGATTTGCTATAAAAAAAACAAATTTATTTTTATATTTCAACTGATCAAAATAGTTTCAAAATGTTAAAATGACATTTTATTAGTGCCATGTATAATGTTTTCACCCTTCTAAAATTGTGTATATTATAAACATTTAATTTGTTAAGTGGGAATTTAACTCGGGTGTCATTATTGATTTAGAATTTTGATGTTTCAGCCGTTGTTTAGTTTCGTTTTATATTGGTGTCGCGGTGTTCTAGATCTTTTTGTAGGCTTGTTTTTGAGACGTTGCTTGGTAAATGTTGTGGCGTTCATATCTTGTAACTACTTGCTAGTTTTTAATATATCATGTCGTTAATTATCAATTTATTTATTTATTTTATTTTATTTGAGAATTTACCTATTATCATGAATATTTCACGTATAGTTTTTGTGTTATATGCTGTTGATATGATATCGCACCTGTAAATTTAGCACCGTCGAAATTTCCAATAAGAACACACAAAAGTTTACGAAAGCAAAGGATGAAACACACAAAATACAAGTGGTGTGGGGTTCATTGGTGAGTAGTAGCTAGCAGTGATTGTAGGCATCACATGAAGCAGTGGTTCTTTGCCAATGTTAATGCTTCATTGCCTATGGCTCTGGCTGCATCAAACCTGATCAATCTGCCTTGAAGAGCGTTCCAATCATGATTATAATAAGACCCTTTCAGGATAATTTTAGTATTATATTCAAGACACCCCACTTTTGAAATCAAGTGGCTTATCTCCACGTGTTAAATCCATCAATGATAATATTCCGGTACCATATTCACTCACCGTCGATCAAACACCATTCCCTTAATTAATCAGTTTAATTTACACCTTTCACTGCTTTGATGTAGTGGGCTATTTTGGCAGAACCAGAGCGAGTCTCGAACACTGTAGTATCAAGTTTGTTTAAGAAAAAAGTTGATATTTTTAAATATCTCCAGCCTTTATAAAATGAGTTTTTAGTATTGTTTTGTTTATGCTAAAGAGTAAAGACACATGGTCACCTTGTATCATAATTCCGTCCCTAACCTTTTTTCCTACAGTATATAATTTGTAAAAGTTTAAAAAGCTTTGTTTATTATATAATTTGTAAAAGTTTTTTATAAGTAATATGATTTTTTTTTTTAATCTAAGTTAATAGAAATAAGTTTTTAAGAGGCTGTAGATTTAATTACTTTACAAAATAATATATCAATTAAACATGTATGAATTTAATTGATGTTTTTTCTATATTAGTTTAAAAAAAATAAGTTTTAGTTCTATTACTCCGTACTTTATTATTATATCTATGAGATTAAAATTCCTAGCTTCTAAGTCTAAGCTTAAATTCCACTGGTCGGGCAGAGTTTTTGCTGATTTAGTGAAACAAACATTATGTATTTATGCGAGTGTTTTAAGTAACTAATTACGTAGTAAAGGATATGGTTGGAATTATATACGCAATTTGTTCATGCACCATCAAAGCAAGATCTGGACCATTCAAAATTGTGGGGCAGCCTCCATCTGATCATCTGACATCTGCTTTTGTTTACTCTATCTGCACTATTATTTGGAGTTTAATTTATGCATGGAATTTGTTGCTTTCCAAAACTATGCAATCTTTTCTGTGTAATTATAGAGAGTAATCTTATTCCAAGAATAATCTATTTCTTAAGAAAATGTATAAACAATTATGTATATCTAAATTCTAAAATCTGCTAGAACTAACTCAGTACGAATTACATAAAGATAGAACTTTACAAGTTGTTTAAGAACTTTAAAATCAAACAACAATTACTACTAATTTAAATATATGCATAGGTTTGAAATATTAAAATTTTAGAAATCTTAAATAGATTGGATATATCATTGCCACAAGAGTAGAAATCTTAAATAGATTGGATATATCATTGCCACAAGAGGTAGAAAAAATTGTCGGGATTGGATCTTTGGTCCCATGTATGTTTACAAAAACATAATGTAATTTCGTTTGTTTTTTCTAGCTACTTAATTGGTTGAGTTTAAATAAAGCCGTCTTTCAAACACTAGAATTTCCTTATACACAAGAAGCAGAATTGAATAATACGTAGTATATAAATTAGAATGAGCAAAATTTATATCAGAGTTCATATTTCCAAAGTACTGTATAAGACCTGCAGTGGCCAACACTCCCGCTGACCCAACCTCGGGTTTTGACAGGTGAGCAAGCTCGTGATGACTTTTTGCTAGTGGAATATATATGACATGTTTAGCATTATTATAAAAAATATCTTCATGTAGAATACACGCTTTCAGTTTTTTTATGTATTTGTAGGAGTGTTTGTAGGTTTTGTACTTAATTCACTACGCCGAAGCATGTAACTTATTCCACAAGACTTAGCAGATGTAAACTTTCTTTCGGAGGTGTTCAAAATGTGGAAAAGATCTTCATATCTATAAGTACATGAACATATAAATATAATGTCAAAGAAGTTGTGCACACATATACATATAGAAATAAATTAAAGTGCACGAAACAAATTTTGGAAATTAAGCTAAGTTTAAGGTACCATGACTCGAAATGAATTGAATTAGTTTCTAGGTTCCACTATTTTCGAATCATGTCAATTAATCCAAATAAGTTTTACATTTCACAAATCGATAAGAGTTGAGATTTCACCAATAGATGTAAGTAAAGATGCAGTCACAAACTCACAACTAAAGGACCAAAGGTTAACACTTAACAGCACCATGAAGTCAAGCAGCACAAACAAGTCAAGACCTTCAAAGCAACGTCTCAATAGACTCAATGTTTTAAGAGTATGTGGAACAATGTAATTATGTGTAATGTAGAATTGCTATTTAGGCTTTGATGTAACACTAAGCAATGTAACACTAGAAATAAAGTAGCTAGTAGTAGTAGTAGAGTAGATAGTATAAATAATGTTTCATTTATTTTATGTAATCAATCTTTCATAATGAAGTTTTATATTTCACTAAAATCTCTCTCATAACAGAATTTATCATGGTATCAGAGCAGTTGCGAATTTCGGCCACCAGCAACTGACTCACCACCACTCTAACAACTTTTCACCACCCTAACAAACTTTTCCGATCACCTCTAACAAACTTTCACCACCATTCACCATCATTTTCTTCCTTATTTCTATCATATCTCTATCCTCTAATCATTCTACCATTAACAACCACCACTAACCACCACATATACTCTGCATTACTCTATTTCACTCTGTTTCCACCATCATTCTATAACAAAAACCACCACAATCCATCATTCTTGAATAAAAACCACCATAAACTATCATTTCTAACCAAATTTCAATCAAAATCACTTCACAATGACATCGTTTGACTCTGTAGACATCAAGTGGACACCAGTTAATGACATAAACTCGCCAAATCACCCTCTTTATCTACATCCTAATGATCACCCTGGCCTAATCTTGATTTCAAAGAAACTAACTCGATCTGATAACTACAACACATGGAAGAGATCAATGATGATAACACTCAATGCAAAGAACAAACTCAAATTGGTGACCGGAGAATTTGAAGAACTTGTTTTGACCCTACCACTCATAGCCTTATTGGAAAGAACTAATGATATGGTCATATCATGGATTTTGAACACCATCAGTGATCAGATAAGTAATAGTTTGAATTTTGTGAACTCTACATGTGATTTTTGGTCTGAACTGCCTGAAAATTACACTCAACTTGATGGTCACAGAATTCACAAGTTAGTGAATGACGTTGTGCAATTGAAACAACAAAATTGTAGTATTGACGTACATTATCATAAGCTAAAGGGTTTGTGGGATGAGCATGATGCTCTAGAGGCTCCTTACATATGTCTGTATGCTTGCAATTGTGAAAATGGTAGGGTGAATGGTGATAGAGATCAAAGGAAGAGATTGATTTACTTTCTTATTGGGTTAAATGAGAGCTATGCTAATATTAGAGGTCAGATCTTACTCATGCAACCACTCCCTACTGTTACCAAGGCATATGATATAATCATACAAGAGGAAAAGCAAAGGGGAGGCATACTAACAAAACCACCCACTTCAGCTGCATTCTCATCATTCGGGAGAAATAACAATGGTTTTTCATCATATTCCTATGCTTCAACATCTAGAAACAACACTACTACACAAAGGTATAACCTAGGATCACAGGCTGAAAGAAGGAGCACATTCAAGACTGTTGTATACTATGGGAAAGAGGGACACTACAAAGAAGAATGTTAGAAGTTGAATGGGTATCTTATTGGTCATCCACTTCATGGAAAATACAAATCACCAATTATGAAAAATGTGTCTGATAACAAAGGCAAGGCAGTGAATTCAGTTGTTGGACAAGATGGTACTACACAGTTTGCTGCACAGGACAATCCAAGCTCAAACAATGCAGATGGTGCTAATAATGCAGTCTTTGTGAGGATGGACCAGCTTCAAAATCAGCTAAACCAGGTCATGATGAAGATGCTACAAGTACAACAGAATCCCCAAACTGGTATAATCAACTCTATCTCTATTAGAAGGCATAAATTTATTGCATCTACCATGATTAAGTTCAAAACTGCTTGGGTTGTAGATAATGGAGCAACTGACTATATTTGCATCACTTTAACCATCCTTTTTTTGGGGTTAAGGGCTTCCAGATAGTGGAGCAATTGACTATATTTGCATCACTTTAACCATCCTTTTTTTGGGTTAAGGGCTTCTACCCGAAAAAATATATTACTCCAAAAAACAATTAAGTACAATGGAATGTGGCTGGAATGCCACATTCACCTCAAGCAACCGCTTGAACAACCACTAAATTATTTATGACATGCCAGAAATGATCCAACTAGCTACACACAACTAGAAAACCAAAACAAAACCAAGCATAAACTAAGACACATCAACTTTTATGCTAACCAAAGAAAAAACAACATAACCAACTCTAATGTCATGGATGACAGTAGCCTTTAATTGGGTCGCAGTTAGACAATAGTCATCAAAGTAGTCATCATCATAATCAATGTAGTCACATGTACCATCTTTTCATTGCTCCAAAAGACTCTTGTTGTTCTCTCCACTTTAACCATCATGCATAACCTTAAAACCTGTAATCAACCAATTCTAATCACACTGCCAAATGGACAGAACATTGATGTAACTATCTGTGGATCAATGAGAATTAACAAAGACATCACACTAACCAATGTTTTCTATGTACCATCATTTTCATACAACTTACTATCTGTTTGTGCCTTAGCTAAACAAATGCCTATCACTGGCATTTTCATATCCCTATCATGTTACTTTCAGGGTCTCAACAGGAGGATTGCTCATGGCAACCACTGTGATGGCCTTTGCATCATCTATCCAGATCCTTGCACACCTCAAATCAAAGCTTCCATAATTCTCACCACCAACACAGACAAGAACAACCTCTGGCACTCAAGATTGGGACATCCTGCTCTTCACAATTTCAAACAAGTAAAATGTATTTTTAATTTATGTAATTAAACAATTGTGACTTCTAATATATGTCCTTTAGTTTCCTTTGAGTCCTTTTCATGCACCACAACCATTTGATCTCATTTACATTGACTTATGGGGTCCATATAAGAATTCAACAATGAACAAACATACCAATTTTCTAACTATTTTCGATGTTTTTTCAAGAGGGGCATGGACATATTTACTACCAAGCAAACATCATGCAACTTCACAAATAAAGTCATTTCACTCTTGTGTGCAAAATCATTTTAACAAAACCATTAAGACCATTGAAAGTGATAATGGTACAGAATTTCTCAACTCTTCACTCTCCACATTTACACACCATCATGGAATCACTCATCAAAATTCATGTCCCTACACACCTCAACAAAATGCAAGAGTAGAAAGAAAACATAAACAATTACTTAAAGTTGCAAGTTCCCTAAGGTTTCAAGCTAATTTTCTTATCCATTTTGGGGACAATGTATCCTCACTGCCACATACTTAATCAACATACTCCCATCAAACCACTCAACAACAAAAGTCCCTATGAATGCTTATATTGTACCCTACCATCCCTTGATCACCTCAGAGTAATAGGATGGCAATCCTATGCTCATCAGCACCTCCCAGACAAATTTGCGGCAAGAACAATCCCATCCATTCTTGTAGGTTACCCACCCACACAGAAAGGATACATTCTTTATAATCTTGACACTCACAAGTTCTTTACCAGCAGGCATGTCACATTCCATGAGTCTATTTTTCCCTTTCCACAATACACCACATACTACTTCCCCAAACACACATTTAAAGTAGTCCCAAACAATACCTTTACACACTAATCCTTTATTCCAAACAGCACCAATACCAACCTACTTTCCTCAACCTTCTCAATCCCACACTCCCACCACATCCATATCCAACCACACCATACCAACTACACCTACATTAACCTCAAACATGCCCAATACCTCTGTACCACCTTCACCTATTCTCACTGATCTCACAATCACACCTATTACCACACCACCTACACCTCCCACTAATGATCCATCACCCACTCCTTCTACTACTAACCCTTCACCAACACCATCACAAAATCCACTCAGAACATCTACCAGAACCACTAAACTCCCAACCAGACTACAAGACTACCTCATCAAACTTCCTAAATCACTCACTTCATCCAAACATCATTTTTTCAACTTCATCAATTACAGAAACATTCGCACACCTACACACAGATACCTCATTCATAACATTAATCAAATCATAACCACAATTATACAACCAAGCAGTTAAGAACCCAAAGTGGGTAGATGCTATGAATTTAGAGATAAAAGCACTTGAGGCCAACAAGACATGGGTTGTCACTGATCTTCCACCAAACAAGGTTCCTATTGGTTGCAAATGGGTCTTCAGAGTAAAGTGCATGGCAGATGGGACATTTGATAAATACAAAGCCAGACTTGTGGCCAAAGAATTCGCTCAGAAAGAAGGCATTGACTGACATGAAACCTTTGCACCAGTGGCCAGAATGGTCACTGTGAGGGCACTTCTAGCCACTGCAGTCCGCAACCCATGGCACATTGCTCAACTTGAAAGCAACAATGCCTTTTCCCATGGTGATCTCACTAAAGATATCTACATGTCTCTTCCACCAGGCTACTCAGTCCCTCATTACAACCACAAACACAGTGTCTGCAAGTTGCAAAAGTCCCTCTATAGCCTAAAACAAGCTAATAGGCAATGATTTCTCAAGCTTTCAGAGTTTCTCACTCACCTGGGCTTCAAGCAAAGATATGTTGACACTTCCCTATTCACTTACAAATACGATCACACCTCTCTTTGCTTATTGGTCTATGTGGATGACATACTCTTAACTAGCAACAATCTCAACCCCATACATACAATCTAGCATCAACTCAACAAGGAATTCAGCATCAAAGATCTTGGCCATCCCAATTACTGTTTGGGCATTGAATTTCTCAAAAACTCCTCTGGAGTTGTAATGACACAGAGGAAATATGCTTTGGAACACATAAACAGTGTTGGACTACTAAATGTTAAACCATCTTCTACACCTATTAATCCACTGGTCTAACTCAATCATGATGATGGAAAACCACTTGAAGATTCCACCTTATATAGAGCATTAGTTGGGAAACTATTGTACTTGACCATCACAAGACCTGACATAGTCTTTGCTGCTCAGACCCTAAGTCAATTTTCATTGGCACCCAGAACTCCTCATCTTAAAGATTTGATCAAAGTTCTAAGATATATCAAAGCATGCCCTTGATAAGGTCCCTTCTTCTCTCACAATACTAGTATGTAACTTCATGTCTATTATGAATATTTCAAGAAACAATTAGTAGTTTCCAGATCTTCCACAGAGGCTGAATATAGAGCCTTAGCAAATACAACCTATGAACTCACTTGGCTCAAATGCTTATTCAAAGATCTGGGAATCCTTATCACTTCTCCTATCCCTATCTACTGTGACAATGCATCTACCATTTCTCTTGCATCAAATCCTCTCCAGCATGCAAGAACAAAACATAATGAAATAAATTTCCATTTTGTTAGGGACAAGATCGACAAGGTTCTATTCTTCCTAAATACATTTCTACCATGGCTCAGGCAACAGATGTACTCACTAAACGTCTCTCTAAAGCTCCACGTTATCACTGTTTGTCCAAGTTTGTCATATGTGATCCCTACACATTGCCAACTTGTGGGGAGGGTAAAGATGCAGTCACAGCTAAAAGACCAAAGGTTAACAGCATCATGAAATCAAGCAGCACAAACAAGTCAAGACCTTCAAAGCAATATCTCAATAGAGTCAATGTGTTAAGAGTCTATGAAACAATGTAATTATGTGTAAATGTAGAATTGCTAGTTAGGCTTTAATGTAACAGTAAAACTAAAGTAGGCAGTAGTAGTAGTAGTAGTAGCAGTAGTAGCAGCAGCAGCAGTAGCAGCAGCAGCAGCAGTAGTAGTGGTAGTGGTAGTGGTAGTGGTAGTGGTAGTGGTAGTGGTGGTAGTGGTGTTAGTGGTGGTGGTAGTAGTGGTGGTGGTAGTGGTGGTAGTAGTGGTGGTAATAGTGGTGGTAGTAGTGGTANATCAACAATGCCTTTTCCCATGGTGATCTCACTAAAGATATCTACATGTATCTTCCACCAGGCTACTCAGTCCCTCATTACAACCACAAACACAGTGTCTGCAAGTTGCAAAAGTCCCTCTATAGCCTAAAACAAGCTAATAGGCAATGATTTCTCAAGCTTTCAGAATTTCTCACTCACCTGGGCTTCAAGCAAAGATATGTTGACACTTCCCTATTCACTTACAAATACGATCACACCTCTCTTTGCTTATTGGTCTATGTGGATGACATACTCTTAACTAGCAACAATCTCAACCCCATACATACAATCTAGCATCAACTCAACAAGGAATTCAGCATCAAAGATCTTGGCCATCTCAATTACTGTTTGGGCATTGAATTTCTCAAAAACTCCTCTGGAGTTGTAATGACACAGAGGAAATATGCTTTGGAACTCATAAACAGTGTTGGACTACTAAATGTTAAACCATCTTCTACACCTATTAATCCACTGGTCTAACTCAATCATGATGATGGAAAACCACTTGAAGATTCCACCTTATATAGAGCATTAGTTGGGAAACTATTGTACTTGACCATCACAAGACCTGACATAGTCTTTGCTGCTCAGACCCTAAGTCAATTTTCTTTGGCACCCAGAACTCCTCATCTTAAAGATTTGATCAAAGTTCTAAGATATATCAAAGCATGCCCTTGATAAGGTCTCTTCTTCTCTCACAATACTAGTATGTAACTTCATGTCTATTGTGACAGTGATTGAGCCTATTGCCATTTCTCAAAAAGATTAGTCTCAGGTCACTGCATCTTCCTAGGATCATGTATAATATTATAGTAATCCAAGAAACAATTAGTAGTTTCCAGATCTTCCACAGAGGCTGAATATAGAGCCTTAGCAAATACAACCTATGAACTCACTTGGCTCAAATGCTTATTCAAAGATCTGGGAATCCTTATCACTTCTCCTATCCCTATCTACTGTGACAATGCATCTACCATTTCTCTTGCATCAAATCCTCTCCAGCATGCAAGAACAAAACATAATGAAATAAATTTCCATTTTGTTAGGGACAAGATCGACAAGGTTCTATTCTTCCTAAATACATTTCTACCATGGCTCAGGCAACAGATGTACTCACTAAACGTCTCTTTAAAGCTCCACGTTATCACTGTTTGTCCAAGTTTGGCATATGTGATCCCTACACATTGCCAACTTGTGAGGAGGGTAAAGATGCAGTCACAGCTAAAAGACCAAAGGTTAACAGCATCATGAAATCAAGCAGCACAAACAAGTCAAGACCTTCAAAGCAATATCTCAATAGAGTCAATGTGTTAAGAGTCTATGAAACAATGTAATTATGTGTAAATGTAGAATTGCTAGTTAGGCTTTAATGTAACAGTAAAACTAAAATAGGCAGTAGTAGTAGTAGTAGTAGTAGTAGTAGTAGTAGTAGTAGTAGTAGTAGTAGTAGTAGTAGTAGTAGTAGTAGAGTAACTAGTATAAATACTGTTTCATTCATTTCATTTAATCAACTTTTTTTTTGGTAAAGGGACTCCGCCCGGTAAAATATATTACTCCAAAAAAAATAGTTAAGTACAATAGAATGTGGCTGCAATACTACATTAAACTCAAGCAACCGCTTGAACAACCACTAAATCATTCATGACAGGTTATAAATGATTCAACTAGCTACATACAACTAGAAAACCAAAACAAAAACATGCATAAACTAAGACATATCAACCTTTATGCTAAACAAAAGAAAAGTAACCTATCGAAGTCTAATGTCATGGATGGAAGCAGCCTTTAATTAAGTCGCAGATAGACCACAATCATCAAAGTAACCGTCATCATAATCATTGTAGTTACATGTACCATTTTTCCATTGCTCCAAAAGACTCATCTCGTTCCCTCTACTACCAAAATAATTAGTCACGTTAGGATATTCCAGAACTTCATCATCGTCACTATCAGAAAAAACCACATTACCCACCTTAGAGAATTGGTTACCTACCTTAGTTGAAGAAGTACACGTAAAGCTTTTCTTTAAAATCAACCTTTTTTAGAGGTTTACCATCATCATCCACAAGAGTAACTTTCTCCTCAACAATTAGCATTTCAAGCTTCTCAAAATAATAGGGGCAGTACTAGTGCTACCATAATCACCCAAAGCAGAAGTACAAAGAGAAGAAGAATTACTAGGCTTAGTAGCCGTAGCCTGCTCCTTCTCTTTCAAATCACTCACAAGCTGGTCTTGTGACCCATTACCATTCGATTGACAACCATCCACATCTTCCTCCCCCAATGAGTTAAAAACATCAAAATAATTAAAAGACTTAGTGTTCGTACCAGATTTAGCATTAGAAGAAGTCTCCTTTTAACCCTTAGAATCTAAACGTTGATTGGTAGTTGCCGTCGCTATCGTCTCCAAATTTTAGGTTTTGGCTTATTAAGCTTAACACCTCCAATAAGCATACATCTTTGGCTTAAAGCCATAAATTACCAACATACTTTCCAAAATTTTCACATGTTACCAATATGGTATGTAAAAGCTCATTATTACCATCCAAACTTTCAAATTGTGAGAAGGAAAAAAACCCTAAAAACGATTCAGCTTTGGCGATTTTATTCCCCATGGCCGATCGACTCCTTGTAACCCCTACCACCTCCTAATCGTTTCTCTAACCCTTATTCTTGTTCTAATCCTTCTAACGACTGTGTTTTAGACGATTAACTAGATTAATTCAGTCTTTTAACACTGTTTTTATTTGGATTCAAGCTCGACTAAGTTAGGGTTTCGTTTTACTGGTTCTTGGATTTAATCGCTGGGTAGTTTAGGTTTTTTGTGATCGTTTTCTTTGATTTGGTACGGATATAATATGGAATTCGGTTGAACTATGGTGCTTTATACTATGTCTCGACTTTGTTGAGACAATCGAAGTAAGATTGCCGTGGATCTTTTGATTTTCTGTTCTATCGCTTTTTAGGTTTTTCCTAGTTTTAGGGTTTCGTTTTTTTCTTGTTTATTTTTCTATGGAGGAAGCTGTTACTACGGTTGATGTTGATGGTGAGGCTGTTAGCGTGAACAAGGGTGTTGATAAGGTTGTATTGGATGATCGTGAGCAGAGTGTTTCATCCTCTATGGGTCCAAAACAACCTAATGTGGAGCAATTACTTGCTAATGCGCATAAAAATTTTGATGAAGCTATGAATAAAATTGATAGTGATATAGCTATGAATAAAATTGATGAAGCTATGCAATCTCAGAAGTTTGGTACTAATGAGATTTTGAATCAGAATGGTAATACTGATCCTAATGCATCCAAGGTTGATACTACTAGTGGTGTTAAGTTGGTTTCCTATGCGGGTGTTGCTTCTAATAACTCTCAGAAACAAGCGTCTAATTTTAGGAGGTTAGAATGCAGCAAAAAGAATGATGATATTGACCTTTCAGTCCCGTTGAAAGTTGTGGAAGAGGTGAACACGAGGTTTGAGAACACTCTCTACGGATACTTCCTTGGCCAACGACTTGAGTTTCCTGTTGTTGATTACTATGTACGTAATGCATGGGCAAAGTTTGGTGTGCAAAAGGTAATGATGAATGCAAAAGGGTTCTTCTTCTTTAAGTTCACCTCGAAGAAAGGTGTTGATGATGTGCTTGAAAACGGTCCTTGGTTGATCAGAAATGTTCCTATTATTCTTAAACCATGGAATTTGAACACAAATCTACTTAAAGAGGATTTGACTAACATCCCGGTGTGGGTCAAGTTCCATGATGTTCCCCTTGCTATGTTTTCTGATGATGGCCTCAGTCTTCTAGCCACACTGATTGGCACGCCTAAAAGGTTAGATGCTTTTACAAGCCAAATGTGCAAGGAATCGTGGGGTCGTAGTAGTTTTTCTAGATGCATGATTGAAGTGAAGTCGGATGAGGCGCTTCGGGATAGCCTCACTGTTGAGATACCATTACTTGATGGTTCGGGTTCGACTGTTGAGAAGATTCGGGTTGAGTACGAATGGAAACCACCTCGGTGTGATAACTGTAAGATCTTTGGTCATACTCTGAGTGATTGTCCTAAAGTCGGTGCACCTCCAGTTCAATCTACTAAGTCTGTTAATGATAGTTTCATGACTGTCAATAATAGAAGGAAAGGTAAGCAAGGTGGTTCTACAACTCACGGTAATAGAGGGTTTACTAAACCAGTTGTGGGTAAGCAGTTTCAGTATCAACCCAAGAAGATTCCATCTGAACCTAAGAAGGTGGATGGCACTAAGAAGAGGACTTCTGATGTGCCTAGTATGAGTGGCTAGAAGATTTCTACATCTAATCAGTTTGATGCCCTTAATATTGATGATGCGGATGCTTTTGGTACTCCGCCTAATGATAACAACAAGGATGTGGATGCTGGTAGTTCAATGGAAGTTAATGCGGATAAGTCTAGAACGACAGCTAGTACAATTGAAGTTACTAAGGATGAGTCTAATAAGACAGGTAATACTATGGAAGTTAATGAGGAAGAATTGGAGTAAGGTTCTACTCTAATTGTTGAAAGAAATTGGAAGCTTGAAAAGTTACTTATTTGATGGTAGAGCAAACTCTGTGATGATAATGGGTACATGCTATCCATCGACCTCCTGCCACTAAGAGGGGAACCCATTTTCACAAGGTGGGAAATATTGTGGTGTCTGCCATTCTGAAGAACGAGGTTGCACCCATTTGATGAGTCTCCTAAGTCTTTTTGGTGGGGGGCAAGAGTTTTGAACAAGAGGTTTGCATGAATATGAATGATTATGCGAACCAGGTGTATGATCTTCCCCGGTAATTCTGGATGCTTTTAATGGCCATGTATGGTACCAAGCTTCAAGGCCCTAGGAAGTTAATTATTTCGTTGTTCTTGTTATCAATTGAAGTTGTGTTTGATTTTCTAGTTTTTAGAAATTAGCGAAGTATCTTGTTATGTAAGCTTTTAGCCTATGTAACGGGCTGAGATGTGGGTACTTAACCCATATCCATTGTACTTAAAAGTTTATTTTTTTTTTTTTTTTTTTTTTTTTGGTTAATATATTTTACCAGGGTGCGGATTATCCCTTTACCCAAAAAAAAAAAAAAAAAAAAAAAAAAAAAAAAAAAAAAAAAAAAAAAAAACTTTAATTGTGAACAATATCTACCATTATCACCTCATAAGCTTGTCATCGTGTAGTCCTTTTTACAAACGGTCGTTAGTAAATAACTAAAAATTTGGTTTTCTTATGTTTTCGTCCGTTCCTACACGATTTCGTCTATTTTTACACGCTTTTTTTCCGCTAATACATGCTTTCATCCGTTTTTACATGTTTTCGTTTGTTTTTAGACGTTTTTGTTTGTTTATTCACGTTTTCGTCTTACAGTTTCCGTCCGATTTTACACGTTTTCATACGTTTTTGCACATTTTCGCTCGTTTTTACACCTTTTCATCCGTTTTTACACGTTTTCGCCCATTTTTACATGTGTAAAACGAAGAAAAGCGTGTAAGAACGGACGAAAACTTGCAAAAATGAAAGAAACGTCTAAAAACGAGTGAAAAGGTCTGAAAACAAACGAAAATGTGTAAAAACAGACAAAAACGTGCAAAAATGAATGAAAACATGTAAAACTGAACGAAAACGTGTAAAAACGGGCGAGAGCTTGTAAAAATGGAATAAAGCGTGTAAAAATGAAAACAGACGAAAACGTGTAAAAACAGACGAAAGCATGTAAGAACGGACGAAAACTTGCAAAAACGAAAGAAAACGTGTAAAAACAGGTGAAAAGGTCTAAAAACAAACAAAAATGTGTAAAAACGGATGAAAACATGTAAAAGCAAACGAAAACTTGTAAAAACGGACGATAACTTGTAAAAATTGACGAAGACGTGTAAAAATGAATGATAGGGACGAAAACGTGCAAAAACGAACGAAAACGTGTAAATAGGATGAAAACATGTAAAAACGGGCGAAAACGTGTAAAAACGGATGAAAAGGTGTAAAAACGAGCGAAAATGTGCAAAAACGTATGAAAACGTGTAAAATCGGACGGAAACTGTAAGACGAAAACGTGAAAAAACAAACAAAAACGTCTAAAAACAGACGAAAACATGTAAAAATGGATGAAAGCATGTAAGAACGGACAAAACCGTGTAAAAATAGACGAAATCGTGTAGGAACGGACGAAAACGTGTAAAAACGGACGAAAACATAAGAAAACCAAATTTTTAGTTATTTACTAATGACCGTTGGTAAAAAGGACTAACGATGCAAGCTTATGAGGGTGATAATGGTGATATTGTTCACAATTTGAAAGTTTGGATGGTAATAATGAGATTTTACATACCATATTGATAACATGTGAAAATTTTGAAAAGTTTGTTGGTAATTTATGGCTTTAAGCCTACATCTTTTTCATAATGAAGTTTCATATTTCACTAAAATCTCTCTCATAACATAATTTATCAGTAAGAAATCTTAACAATTTTATACATGTGAATGATTTAACAATAATTTGCGCATACATCTAAGCCGTACAGACTAATGTATGTCCAAACTATATGGTTGTCCTAATGATTAGGCAT
>LBNU01027723.1:0-12651 GCA_014162995.1 Artemisia annua | reverse complement strand
ATTAAAGTTATTTTAACCATTTTTATCAAGTTCTCATCTTAATATAAGTTATATATATAATTTTATGTCAATTTCCCAAGATTAGGGTTTCTTATGACACGTATTCATAATTTAGGGTTGAAAGTGTCAAATATGAAGGTGGATGGTTATAACTGAATGTATCCAATCACATACACATATATACAGCCCATGTACTTCAATTATCACATATATACAGTCTATACCCTCAAGTATCACAATTTACAAAATAAACCCTAATTAAACATAATTATCATGATTAAACCATTAATTAATAAATTTAACATTTAAGGCACATGATTATCCAAGAGTGTCGAGAACAGCCCCTACCTCATATTTACAGCAAATAAACCCAAAGTTTCTATATTTACATAATTAGTCACTCTATTTTACAATTTTGCAATTTAAATCATATAATTACTTAATTAACCATTTAAAGCATATAATTAATCAAATGAGCACACAAGTCATCCAACAATACAAAAATGACATAAACAGCCCCTCTACTATATTTACAGGTTGAGAAATGCCAAGTATCCCATATTTACAGCTTAACCCCTTAATTATCATTAATTAATAACTAACTTCTAATAATTCCAATTTAGCACATTAACCCATCAAATATTCAAATTATCATTTTTAGTACCTCATATTAATTATGAAATGACCAGAGACATAACTTTCAGAACTTTACACTTTTAGTCCCTTAACTTTAATTAATTAACAATTGAACTTAAAACATAATTAAATTACAAAATAAATACCAAAACTTATCAAATATGCATAAAGGGTCCCCATACTTATTTTTACCCAAAAGTTACTGTTTTTCTACAGTTAACAAATATGGCCAAACAATTTTAATAATTACAAAACAGCCCCTTAACTTTATTAATTAATCGGTTTTAAACAAAACCCCAATCATGAACCCTAATTTTTCCCAATAATCAAACCATCATTAATCAATCATTATCTCATTATAAATCATAGAAAAAAATTCATAAAACCCTAACCCTAATTTTTATACGCCTCATATCATTTTATTTCAATCGCATGAACACAAAATAATTCAAAACAATCATGTAAAGCTTTAAATAATTATATCTGTATTTTATACATGTTAATCACATCAATATACATAGCACAAAAATATGTTCAAACCACCAAAAATTCTCCATATCCGATTATACATTTTTGCACAAAAATAGGGTTTTCGGTATATTTAATTTCGTATGATCCATATATGATGCATGGGTCGATTTTAACATTTTATATAGATGATATGTGATGTTTAGAGTGATATAAAAATACCAGAAAATTATGGGAAAGAAAGGATCAAGCACAATGAATTTCTCACCAATCGGCTATATAATCGACCCAATAAAATCACCACAGCTTCACACGATCAATCACGACCCTAGCCAATATTTTTCCCATGTTCCTTAGCTTCGAATCAACCCCAGAAAAATACCCAAAAACCTCTGAAAATTCGTATGACTTTTTGGAGAGTTTTTTGGAGAGAAATTTTAGGTTTTTAAAATGGTAAATGAGTGTTACAATCTTGCACCGAGTTTAAAGAGTGATTGGTAGTAAATTTCGGTCCTATTTACTGGTTCCAATCCTTTCCAAAATTATTTGATCTTAACTCCATTTTTTGTATAATTTAAACAAATTAAAAGTGTACACTTTATTCCATTCGGCCCATATTAACAAGAAATAAAAGTGAAAATTATTTTTATGGCATTTAGGGCATTATAGGGTGCATATAAAAATTATCATATGTCATATGTTGCAATTTATTTAGTATTTGTGATTTATTTGGTGTTTATTTTAGTGTATTATTAAATTTTTAAACCATAGGGCATTTTGGTAATTTTGACGTATTATGAAATTGTGGGTTTTACAACTATTCCCTCCTCAAAAAGAATTTTCGTCCTCGAAAATGAAGAAGGTAGGGTGGCGAAACAAAACAAAGGTACACCAATCGAAAGAATTTTCAGCAATAGAAGAATCTTGTTTCTCAATACTTGATCTTAACGATTCAAGGGTGGTTTCGATTTCCCCATAGAGGGCAAATCACAAAAATCCAAATCAAGAGAATCACATATCGAACGTAAAAGGTGGCAATCGTATCCTTCAAAAATATTCTAAAGGAGATGTAGGATTGGGTGGATATTCTATTCGCGGACAAGGAATATAACTGATCAGATGAGAATGTATCGAATGATAGCACGATGGAAGTGACATATATAAGTTTAATTCTTCCGATCTACAAACAGTTTCGTCTTCAAAACAACCCTCCAAAAAGTATTTTCGTAAACCGACAGATCTTGATTATCCGAATCCAAAACTTCATCTTTTAACTCATAACAGGTCATCATGAAACGAATTCATCGAATGTGAGAAGTGTATACATAGCAAGGCATAGGTGTAGATCTTCATAGTAACGAATCAAATCCATATAGGCAGAAGATAAGTTGGTCGATAACATCAAATGGCAGGAAGCTCTACAATGGAAATTAGGATTTAATCAATATATCGAAGTCAAACAATCGCGTGACGAGTATCCAAACAAATCAAACGTGCGGCGATAAGGCAGATTGAACGTATCGATCAATAGAATCCTAATGTATCACTATTCGCAGATCGTCGCAAACAAACGGAATCTAAGTCTTCATTAAGGCACTTCACAAGACATCCTATGAACACAACAAGTGCACGTTATATGATGTAAGTATTATCACGCTGGCCAGACGTCATAATACTGGCATCATATAATATGCCCCCATAATGATCATACTCTATCTCAATCAGTGAAACAAGCTACAAGTCCACCTATCAGTCCAAACCAACTCCTGGGTTGTCTAGCTTTTTCCCCCTTAATCTCCCATAAATTAGCTTATTAGAGTGCTTATAATTAAGCTCAAAGTAGGGNAGTCCACCTATCAGTCCAAACCAACTCCTGGGTTAGTCCTATTCAAGAATCAATAGCAAAACGATGACGACAAAACAAGAGGAGCTCAAAAAGATGTAAGTAAATCAACAATCATCATCAACAAGGAAAGCATGTCGCTAAAGCATCAATTTCTCCATCACAAGGTTCGTTTCAAGAATTCGCCTCGTTAGAATCTTCTTATGTCTGAGTAGTCAGTCTTCGTTCATCTTCTAAATCTGAAAGTGAAATCACTATCTTGAGTTTGGTTCCTCAAGCCTTCTGCAGTTTCTTCTTCGAATACGATTGAGCAGTGTGAATCTCTGGTACGGTCTTCAATCTCAACATCCAGTCTGCTTCCACTCTCAACTCATCTTAGTACAACCAAGGTGAATAGGGAAGTGAGACTGTATGTTCTTCATCAGCTCCAGGTTCGCCGTCTTGACCAGGTTCCTGCGTTCTGCTCATCCATCTTCCGCATTGCAAGGATTGTCATTAACTCTTCAGGGTAGTTACCGTTGGTTTTCATCTTCAGGTCCTATCCAGCTCCATCCTCCAGTGGAAAAACTTGGTGGTTCAACAAGATTCACAACAAAATTTCAGGGTGTCAAAACATAATTCACACGAAAGTGTTCATCTCTAGGTGGACAAAAATAGGTGCAAGGGAACTTCATAACCGTGAAAGTAGCGTACGAGTTTCCAGAGCAATAATGATAGCAAAGTTTAATGATCGGAATTCATGGTAGGGGATTTTCAAAACAATTCAATACATCACGGTGAGAGATAACAGAACAGTCGTCAGCATCTCGAATGCTTAAACAACCAACCACATATCAAAATCAAATCGAAGTTGACTTTCCAAAGAAAGGCAGATTACATAGCAAATTTTTATCGTTCAAAAGGGAAAGAGATATTCTCATACTCGTGGTTAAGCATCACCCGACTTCTCAAAGATGGAAAGATGAGTAAAGCAAAATCAAATAACGTCAGGAAGCTTTACAGAGGATTTACCAAAAGCAAGATACGAACATATAGTGCATCAAACACATCATCGCCATATAGATTCTCAGAATGCCCAATGAGATATCAAAAGGATTAACAATAGATCAGGGATAAAATCAAAAGAGTGTTATGCATTGCCATGCAATCTTCAATGTCTTCAGAAAACTGGTGGTAGACTCAGATGGTGCAAGGATTCAAGTTTCAAAAAAAAGATGATTACAAAAAGTCATAGTTAAACGTAAATCACGAATCAGAATAATGCGGAAGCAAAGATACATAAGAATCTCTTAAAGTCTACCATTTCCTTACGGGTCAAAACTTAAGTTCGTATAGGGGATTCCTAAAGCAAGTTCTCAAAGCGGTTTCCTATATTCCTACAGTGGAAGCCTAATGGTCCAAAACTCACAGGTCATAGCCTAAGCTCTACGGATGTTGAATCCGCCGATCCAAACCTGTGGCTCTGATACCATAATTGTAACACCCCAACCCGAAAAGGGCTAAAGTATTACATTATGGGGTCAAGTCAGAACACAAGTGAAACGGAGATACAATACAAGTACAAAACTTACAAGGATTACAAGGAAACAAGACAAGATACAAGATACAAAAGGGCATCAACAAACATAAGCCCAAAACAAGACTACTTCTAAGCATCTCTAAGTCCAGCAAGTGTCTAATAGGGTGAAGTCTTCTAAGCCCAAAACAAAGCCTTCGTCCAATAACTCATCTTCCTACTAAACCTGCCGCATGAGAAAAGAAATGCGGCTGAGCTTACAAAGCTCAGTGAACAGATATGAAGATAACAAGTAATGTAAAGTAACAAGAGAAGAGAATACAAGATGAATTTGTATATGGGATCACGAGGTTTATCAAGAGATTTCCAAGATCAAGTAAAAGGGTCATCCAAGTCGAGTATCAAGGTTTAGTATCAAGAGATTTCCAAGGTCAAGTATAAAAGGGTCATCCAGGTCAAGCATCATGGTCAAGTATCAAGGTCAAGTTTCAAGGTCAAGTATCAAGGTTAAATATCAAGGTCAAGTATCAAGGTTAAATTTCAAGGTCAAGTATCAAGGTTAAATATCAAGGTCAAGTATCAAGGTTAAATATCAAGGTCAAGTATCAAGGTTAAATATCAAGGTCAAGTATCAAGGTTAAATATCAAGGTCAAGTATCAAGGTTAAATATCAAGGTCAAGTATCAAGGTTAAATATCAAGGTCAAGTATCAAGGTTAAATATCAAGGTCAAGTATCAAGGTTAAATATCAAGGTTAAATATCAAGGCCCAGTATCAAGGTCGTCAAGTATATAGTCATGAATTACCAGGTCTTCAATGTCAAGGTTACCAAGTTTCAAGGCTTCAGTATTTATTCCCCAGGCACAAACAAGAATCAAGTCAAGTAACCCAAGATGGAGTGATCAACTCCCAAGCAGTGAGGGGTCGCATTGCACGCAAGCCCAGTCACCAAGTAATAATAACTGTAGTCCAAATCATAATCAAGATGGCCGTAGCCCAAGCAAGTATCAAGACAAGACAAATCTAGGATGCATCCATACGCCCCTGCTGGCCAATAATAATAATAATAATAATCATAGCAGCAGTCGATAACAAGAATCAGGGACGGTGGGGGACATCTCTCCGGCCCCACTAGAGTACATAGCATTGGTGCATCAATACTATGGTTGTGGCTACTCCACAACAAGTAGCTCCTGGGTAAAATACTGAAGGGTCAAGTAGTCATGGTCCAATACCAAGTACAAGTGTCAAGTCAAGATTAAAGGTTCAAGTCAAGTTTCAATATTAAGTGTCAAAGTCAAAAGGCAATGTCAAGGGTCAATATCAAGGATCAACATCAAGAGTTCAATATCAAGGGGTCAACCAAGGATGTAGTATCAACGGGTCAAGGTGGCAAGGCCAAAGTCAAGGTTCCCGTCCACAGGGTTCATTATTCCAATTTCCCAAAGTCCCATAGTTAAAATCAAAAGGGTCGTAATGAGAGTTTAAAATAAGGGTCAATTTAGTAGGTTCCCATCACTTGTTTAAAAGGTTCGTAGTACAATCCCATTTAGAAGGTTTATAACAAAAGTTCATTTAGAAAGATCTTCCCGAAAGGTGACATTTATAAAAATGATCTTTAATAAAGGTTTTCATAAAAGGTTCCTTAAAAGTGGTCTTTATGAATTTATAAAAAAATCCCATAGATAAGTGATCTTAAATCATATTAAAAGTGCCGTTATAAAAATTTCTCCTTTAAATGTTTCCATACCATAATTAAGAAAAGAAATTTCACCTCCTGTTATATTATCCCAAAAGAGTATCCAAAGTCTCACAAAGGTCCAAAGGTTAAGGTCACAAAAGGTTATCGTACGGACATAAGAGTTCAACGAATAACATTAGGATCGCAAATACCGATGAAACACATCAATCATAGAGCCAAGTACGAAGGATCATAATAAAGATCAAACGGAAACATAATATGATAACAAATCAAGACAAGGTCAAGAGAGAGGAAGCGTGTACTCTTACTAAAAGAGTACGGAATATCTGTACCTCAATCCAAAGAAATAGCAAGGTCACAAGTCAAAATGAGAGAGACGGATCACTCCTGCTTCACTGAACCTAGAAGAGAAGTGGATGCGGATTATGAAGAATTTCAATTTGTTTAAGATACCCCTTTTAGTTGTCTTTCCATTTTTAGAAACTTTCCATATTTAGCAACTTTATATTTTTTGTAACTTTCCATATTTAGTAAGTTTCCCTTTATAGACATGTTCATTAAAGTTATTTTAACCATTTTTATCAAGTTCTCATCTTAATATAAGTTATATATATAATATTATGTCAATTTCCCAAGATTAGGGTTTCTTATGACACGTATTCATAATTTAAGGTTGAAAGTGTCAAATATGAAGGTGGATGGTTATAACTGAATGTATCCAATCACATACACATATATACAGCCCATGTACTTCAATTATCACATATATACAGTCTATACCCTCAAGTATCACAATTTACAAAATAAACCCTAATTAAACATAATTATCATGATTAAACCATTAATTAATAAATTTAACATTTAAGGCACATGATTATCCAAGAGTGTCGAGAACAGCCCCTACCTCATATTTACAGCAAATAAACCCAAAGTTTCTATATTTACATAATTAGTCACTCTATTTTACAATTTTGCAATTTAAATCATATAATTACTTAATTAACCATTTAAAGCATATAATTAATCAAATGAGCACACAAGTCATCCAACAATACAAAAATGACATAGACAGCCCCTCTACTATATTTCCAGGTTGAGAAATGCCAAGTATCCCATATTTACAGCTTAACCCCTTAATTATCATTAATTAATAACTAACTTCTAATAATTCCAATTTAGCACATTAACCCATCAAATATTCAAATTATCATTTTTAGTACCTCATATTAATTATGAAATGACCAGAGACATAAATTTCAGAACTTTACACTTTTAGTCCCTTAACTTTAATTAATTAACAATTGAACTTAAAACATAATTAAATTACAAAATAAATACCAAAACTTATCAAATATGCATAAAGGGTCCCCATACTTATTTTTACCCAAAAGTTAATGTTTTTCTACAGTTAACAAATATGGCCAAATAATTTTAATAATTACAAAACAGCCCCTTAACTTTATTAATTAATCGGTTTTAAACAAAACCCCAACCATGAACCCTAATTTTTCCCAATCATCAAACCATCATTAATCAATCATTATCTCATTATAAATCATAGAAAAAAATTCATAAAACCCTAACCCTAATTTTTATACGCCTCATATCATTTTATTTCAATCACATGAACATAAAATAATTCAAACAATCATGTAAAGCTTTAAATAATTATATCTGTATTTTATACATGTTAATCACATCAATATACATAGCACAAAAATATGTTCAAACCACCAAAAATTCTCCATATCCGATTATACATTTTTGCACAAAAATAGGGTTTTTGGTGTATTTAATTTCGTATGATCCATATATGATGCATGGGTCGATTTTAAAATTTTATATAGATTATATGTGATGTGTAGAGTGATAGAAAAATACCAGAAAATTATGGGAAAGAAAGGATCAAGCACAATGAATTTCACACCAATCGGCTATATAATCGACCCAATAAAATCACCACAGCTTCACACGATCAATCACGACCCTAGCCAATATTTTTCCCATGTTCCTTAGCTTCGAATCAACCCCAGAAAAATACCCAAGAACCTCTGAAAATTCGTATGACTTTTTGGAGAGTTTTTTTGAGAGAAATTTTAGGTTTTTAAAATGGTAAATGAGTGTTACAATCTTGCACCGAGTTTAAAGAGTGATTGGTAGTAAATTTCGGTCCTATTTACTGGTTCCAATCCTTTCCAAAATTATTTGATCTTAACTCCATTTTTTGTACAATTTAAACAAATTAAAAGTGTACACTTTATTCCATTCGACCCATATTAACAAGAAATAAAAGTGAAAATTATTTTTATGGCATTTAGGGCATTATAATGTGCATATAAAAATTATCATATGTCATATGTTACAATTTATTTAGTATTTGTGATTTATTTGGTGTTTATTTTAGTGTATTATTAAATTTTTAAACCATAGGGCATTTTGGTAATTTTGACGTATTATGAAATTGTGGGTTTTACATATGATAAACACGGTTTGGTTGGAATAAAGGGTATTTTAGTGGTGGCGAGTTAATTATCATGATCAAATACATGCACTATACATCGTTGCTTAAGTCAAGACTCGACTCAATCTTAGTCTAAAAATTAAATAACAAAAACTAAAAAGGAACATAAAAGGAAACGGGATGGTAGTCCGTATGCTTTTCTTCTTTCTTTTTCATATTTTTTTGGATTTTTCTTGATTTTTCGATTTTTTTTTCATACACTCTTACCCTACCATCCTAAATAATACATCATAGGGGATTTGCATCCCCCATACACTTGAATCTTTAGATAACTTTACAATCACTATTCTAATGACTCGAATTAAGATAATCGAAAAACTTGGAGTAATTTTTTAAATATTTAGCACGTATGGGGGTAATAATGTTGTTCTTCCCCATTACTTCATTACACTAGTACTTTACCCATGAGTCCCAATCGTCCCAAAACAATATGTACAAGGATATGACTTAACTTAGCAACCATGTAATTGACCGGATAATTAACTAAGGGTTTAACAAATGTTTTCACAATAATGCACCAAAGGTGGGTGCATACAAGGTAGGCTAAGGCGATTTGGGTGTACATTTAGTGGGGTGTAAACAAATTCTCACTTTGAGTAAGATGCTCAAAGGTCGAAACGAAAGGATAGGCTCGGAGGGGTGTACTAGGGGTATCGTGTACCAAAAATGGATACAACGCAAAGGGTGTGGGAGAATTACTTGACCAATGAAGTCAATGTAATTATAACAAATATACGGGTGTAAAACAATGGGTTAATCCTAATGCCTCTTATCATGTAGTAAATCTTAACTACACGAATGTAGTCTCACTTGTGGATTTGAGATGGTCCTAACGCAAGTTCTAGAATCTAAATACTACCGGTACTCACATCATAGCACCAAAGATGGATGCTTTTCCTACCAATTCTAGGGGCGAACCTCACATATTTGGGGTGGAAAATTTTTTAGTGGTACGGTTTTGTGCTAGTCATACAATTTCCTATCCATGAGACGCTCATTAAGATCAAGGTTTCACTTCTAAATGTTGTAAAAAATTTTAAATTGGCGCTAAAATTGCCCTAACAAACATTTCTCTTGGTTTTATTACAAATTTACTATCAAACAAAGCAAAACATCAAGCGTAAGTATATTCTCAACGGTGCTTTCATTTACCCCCCTTACACTTAAACCGAACATTGTCCCCAATGTTCAAATAAAAGACGTAAAAGTAAATAAGATGAAAGAATGAAATCAAATACTCCCCTGAATCGTTTGTTGTGGATAGTGATGTAACATGGTTAGATCTTCTTCCAAGATAGACGAACGTTCAAAGCTTCCCTTCCGAAATAATAAACGTCTTCTTGTCCAAAATAACCTGTTAACCTGAAAAAGATAAAGGCCAACCTCGCGTAAAATCGGCGGTAAAATCTACATAATAAGATATAATGCTTGTGGAATGAATATTTTGCAGAATTCCTGGAGATTATAAGTTAAAGAATTGACAAAACTTTTTAGGTTTCCGGAAAAATACAAAACTTTCAAAAATTGCAGAAAATTATAACCTGACGCCGTCAGGTGTTAACCCTGACGCCGTCAGAAAGTTCTGACAGAATTCTCATGTTAAGTTTCCGGGAAAAATTCTGGAAAAACTAGATCTTACTTCCTGGAATTCCTGCAAAAATTCATTATGACTCGATACAAGCATTTGACTCAAACAAGTACTAATATGTATGCTAATTTCATTGTTATGATTCATGTTCATTCGTTCTATATAAACCGATTTAGATTTCCCTTACACTTAGCTTTTGCAAAATACCTTTATATGTAGTTAAGACGAAGTTAAAAACAAAATAAAGCATTTTCACAATTTAGTTTGAAGCATGAATCAATAACAAGAAATATAACTTACATACGGAAACAAATAAAATCAAATAAACACACAAAAACAAACAAAACATGGGTTGCCTCCCAAGAAGCGCTTTTCTTTATTTACGAGTCTTGTAGCTAGACTCAAAGTCACCGTACGTTACGTGACTTCGTCGTTGGTCTCGGTTCCTAAGTCATCCTCTTTTCCGGTTTTGTATTCGGGCCCTAAGTTCAAACAATCCTTATAGAAACCGAAAATCCTTTTCATGACATAGTCTACTCCCCTACGTCTATCCTCATCATTCCTATAGTAAACCGCTTGTTTGAGCTCCTTCTCAACGTTTGACAAGTGTTGGTATTGCTCTATCTTATACGGCATTTGGTAGTTCACCTCATCGGTCTCATCCTTAAATGTGACTATCCCTAAGGAAGGTTCATGAGTCATTCTAGAGACCTCGATAAATGGTTTGCCTAAGACTACTTGGGTCACACTTGCATCGATTATTGGGCGGATATCTTCTACAATCACAAAGTCGGTGACATAGGTAAAGTTTCCTACATAAACCGGTAATCCTTTAACTCTTCCCGTGAAGTTACTAATCCATCCCTTATCGGGAAACACTCTATACCCTAGTTGACTTTTCATTATCAAATTGTATTGAGCTCTAGTCATGATGTTAATGGGTGATCTAGGGTCAATGTACGCTTTCCAAATATGCAAATGCCCGATGTTGCATGGTATGTTGAGATTAGATGGATCGCCCACCTTGAAAATTGGGTTACCTAGGATGTATGGGGTCTCGGAGTCATCGAATAGATTCTTATGATATGCTCGCTCTTCCTTAGTGGGTAACCTATTGAAGTAATCCTCCTCCTCTACTTCTTCTATTTCGCTAACCTTAGCCTTCCTATCATCCTCTAATTCCTTACTCTCATCCTTTGATTCACTATCATTCTCACTCCTATCAATTGGTCTAATGGTCACAACGCTTACGAAGTGGACATGTTTGGATGAAGAGGGGTCCTTGATTTGTGGTCCGCTACTGGTGTTTCTAGCGTCCTTTTGTGGGGGTGATAGCACTTGGTTGTTGAGGGCTTTCAACAAGTTGTCAATTTTATTGGTCATCTCTACTTGTTGTTTATTGAATTCGGATGTAAATTTAGCTATGCGAGCTTCTTAAGATGCCATAAAATTGGACATCAATCCTTCAAAGTTGTTGGTACTACCATAGTTGTTGGAAGGATTGTTGTTGAAGGTACGGTTTGAGGAATTACCGTTGGTTTGAAACCGGTTAGGTGGGTTGGAAGAATTGTTTTAGGGTGCGTTTTGGTTTGACTTCCACCTAAGGTTGGGGTGATTTTTCCATGAGGGTATAAACGTCTTCTTGTCCAAAATAACATGTTAACCTGAAAAAGATAAAGGCCAACCTCGCGTAAAACCGGCGGTAAAATCTACATAATAAAATATAATGCTTGTGGAATGAATATATTGCAGTATTCCTGGAGATTATAAGTTAAAGAATTGACAAAACTTTTTAGGTTTCCGGAAAAATACAAAACTTTCAAAAATTGCAGAAAATTATAGCCTGATGCCGTCAGGTGTTAACCCTGACGCCGTCAGAAAGTTCTGACAGAATTCTCATGTTAAGTTTCCGGGAAAAATTCTGGAAAAACTAGATCTTACTTCCTGGAATTCCTGCAAAAATTCATTATGACTCGATACAAGCATTTGACTCAAACAAGTACTAATATGTAAGCTAATTTTATTGTTATGATTCATGTTCATTCGTTCTTTATAAACCGATTTGGATTTCCCTTATATTTAGCTTTTGCAAAATACCTTTATATGTAGTTAAGACGAAGTTAAAAACAAAATAAAGCATTTTCACAATTTAGTTTGAAGCATGAATCAATAACAAGAAATATTACTTACATACGGAAACAAATAAACACACAAAAACACACAAAACATGGGTTGCCTCCCAAGAAGCGCTTTTCTTTATTAACGAGTCTTGTAGCTAGAATCAAAGTCACCGTACGTTACGTGACTTCGCCGTTGGTCTCAGTTCCTAAGTCATCCTCTTTTCCGGTTTTGTATTCGGACCCTAAGTTCGAACAAT
>LBNU01027721.1:148756-219167 GCA_014162995.1 Artemisia annua | reverse complement strand
AATCCATAGTTCTTTTCAAATACTTAAAAACCCTCTGAATTGCTTGCCAGTGATGAGCACTAGGATTACTAGTATACCTGCTCAATTTACCCACTGCAAAAGCAATATCAGGTCTAGTACAAGTCATGGCATACATCAAGCAGCCAATTACCCTAGAATACTCAAGTTGAGATACTGCTTTGCCAGTATTAGGCATTAGCTTCTCACTTGTATCCATAGGAGTACTTACTGGAGTACAATCAAAGTAATTAAATTTCTTTAACACCTTCTCAATGTAATGAGATTGTGAAATAGAAATCTTGTTACTTTCATGTTTAATCCTAATACCAAGGATAACATCTGTCTCCCCCGTATCCTTCATGGAGAACTTTGATGACAAAAATTCTTTTGTAAGATCAACTTGATTTTGGTCAGTGCCAAAGATCAACATGTCATCAACATATAGACATATGATGACTCCTTTACCAGATTCATCAAATTTGCTATATACACATTTGTCAGCCTGATTAAGTGAATAACCACTAGACAAAACCACTTCATCAAATTTTTGATGCCAAAAGATTTTGATGAGCATATGGCAGCTAGCAGAGAAAGAGCCAAGAAGTCAAGAGTTGAAGGATCTAAGTCTACTGAATTACCTGAAACACTTCAAAAGACCTCTGATAAGACTGATGATAGATTTTTGGTGGTTGAACCAGATGACATGTTTGTTGAGCCACTTCAAGCTAGACATCCAATTGCTGATTGGGAAATTGTACAAGATGAGTTTGGTGAAGCTTGGAAAATTATCAGAGTTGGAGGTGATGTTGAAGTTTACAAAGATTTTGAAGATCTTGTAAGATCTTGTGACAGGACAGATCTGAACACCCTATGGGGCTTGACACAAGTTAAGTTTAAGTTTGAAGATCTAGTAAGTGTAAAGGCTATGGAGTTATGAGTACATTTTCAAAGAATGTATAATCCAGACTCAAGTGACAGATATTGGAAGTTTGAAGCAGATAATATGACTACATTGTGGAAGCATTATAGCTCAAGTGATGTTCATCATATTTCTACTCAGGCTGGAGTTGATGTGTTCATGCTTACTGAAAAGGAGTATCCATTGAGAGCTGGTGTTCTTACTGTAATGCTTGCTTCTAAGCTCAGATGTGAAGAAATAACTCCTTATCTTCAAGACTTGCTTGACAGGATAGTGTTGCAGAATACTAGAGAGTGTGAAAAGCTGAGAAGAAGGTAGAGTGTTTGAAAGCATCCTCCTGGTGTTTGTTTAAGCTTATAAGAAACTTGCATATTTTCAGGGAAAATATCAAGTTTAGGGGAGGATTGTTGGGTTTTGAAGTAACTCTACTTCTGGATGCTACACTGCTGCTAACTAGTCAAGTCTACTGCTAAGTGCAAAATCTCTACTGCTAGACAAGACTACTGCTGAGACTCTACTGCTGGAAGTATACTGCTGAGACTCTGCTGCTATGTGATAAGTTTGTGTACGAATATTTGTATTTATAGTATAGATATTATGTAATATTCTATTATGTTAGAAGATCATAGTCGTGGGTAGGAAGTTGTATGTAAGCCTGTAGGGTTCCTTGGTGTATAAAAGGAGATCCTAGGGTTAGACTAGAGTACGAATTATTCTAGCATTGTATTCACTTCAAGGTTGCAAAACCCTAGCACTATTCAGAGTGCTCGTATTCAATATATTGAAGTGTTTAGTTGGTGATATTATTGTGTTTGTGTTCAACTTAAGTTAATCAATAAATTCCGCATATTGATTAAGTTTGTAACAAGTCAGCTTCTATATATTGTTGTCTTGGTTTATCTAAGATAATAATACTAGATCAATTGCTCAACTGGGATCAACAGTGGTGGCCGGCGGCGGTGTAAAGAGAGAGAGAGAGATGAGTGATGAAGGTGATGGTGGAAATGAATATTAGATTTAGGTTTAGGGTTTTTAGTGATAGTAGTTTAGGACATTGGCGAATTTGGTCCCTCTAGTTCTCATTTTTATAAACTAATGTAAATGGGATACCCTAAACTTTTATTTCTCTTACATCTCTCCTGACATATATTTTATGAAGTTTATAAGGATAGCGGTCGCCACACCAATTCATTTAATACCCACCGTTCGTATTTAAAACAATTCCTCGTAAGTTAAAATAATTCGTTTAGTGAATAAGCTCATCTCAAAACGTTTTACCATTCGCGGCTTAAAACTAAATTAAATACCCGAAATCACCGAGGCCGTTATTCGTAAATTACGCATTTTATTAGAGTTCCTAGTGCCAAGTCATATAGTGCCTATACGAAGTACTTAAATAGCCTAATTAGTACGTAAAGAAATATACGTTTTCTCATAAACTCTAAACTTTTTCACGAAATTCTCAAAACTCAATAAATTCATCGATAACTCAATTCTCACGTTTATAAAAATATAATGCGGTGAATTTAGAAAAAGGTCCCGAAATTACCGGTTGTCACATAAACCCACTACGATCGGTGGGTTTAGAAAATGCCCAACTTTGAGAGTTGATACCCATTTCGAATTACCAAACTTATTAACCAAACAAGAAGGGTGAAAGTCATCTTTGCATACCCATTCTCAAATCACACCCACCTTCAAACGCATTGAAATATGAAGATTCAAACACATTAAAATATGAAGATATTCAAGATCAATAAATTTTTCGTGACACATAGACATAAAATAAGCATAACGTAGATGAGAAAAAGTCATTAGATTTTACATTTTTTTTAATCTCTTGTCATGATAGATGCTTTTATAAGATTTTTCTACTTTTTTTAGCATAAGATTTTTCTACTCATTGACCGACATATTTGTTAATTTTATTGGTAAATGTATAAGTGCCAAAATGAGTGGATGGAGTCGATTCACGAGTCTAAATGTGTTTAGATTTAAAAAGTTTCGGTTTAAATTGATCGCTTAAAAGCACAGGTTTAAACGGGTCCCGTGGTCTCATGCCAGATTTATTATTTTTATTTTTTTTATTTGAGTGAAAAATGAAAATATGAAAAGAGGTGTTCAATTTTTTTTGATCCAGTAAACTCCCCTTAGACTCGTTGATTAATTCTTATACAATCAAAGGTTTTACCCATTACCCGACTAGTAAATGACTTGTGTCCAATGACACCTTATGCGTAAGTAGGGATGGGCATTTCTACCTAAATCCTAGTAAAGAATCGGAACCGTATCGAACCGGTATCAGTTCTCACTATTTTGTATGGTACCGGGACTACGATAGGGGGAATTCAGTGTCTTCATAAACGTTACGAGATATAAGCGGGAAATCCCAACTTTTGGTATCGGAATACAGAAAGGTTATTTTTTGAATAAGTTTTTAGATCCAAACAATATTATTAGTCCCTCCCATGCTCGCTGAAAAAAAAAAAAAAAAAAAAAAAAAAAAAAAAAAAAAACGACCTTTCAAAATAAATGTTCAAGTTCCGCCGTTAGATATGAGATTCGTACCTAGCTCATCCCTCTGTGTAAGCCGAGTGTTTGGATTAAAGTTTAAAATTGTGAAATTGTCACCTTTAGCTTGTAAGGTGAGTGTTTGGATAAACTTATTACAAAAATGTCACGTGTCTTTTTCCTTTTAGAGATAACCCAAAAACATCACCGGCTTGCAATGAGTTGAAATTGAGGGTTCCGGCTAATTAGCATCAACCAACAGTCCAACACCATCAGGTTATTCATTAACAGGGCTAATGTCACATAAGCCAAATGCCTTTTGCACCAATGTTTGTTTGTTTTACCCAATCTTTTCAAACCCAGTTCGACCCGGTTCAAATGCACCGGCCCGATTAATATTCGAAACCCAGTTATACCCGCCGGATTAAAGACGACCCGGGTCAACCCGGTGACCCGGCCGGGTTTTGATTTTTTTTCCTATTTTTTTTACAAATTACATCAGTTAATTATATATATAGACCTGGTGGTCAAACCGGGTTACCGGGTGACCCGTTGACTTGAACCTGAGCTTGGTTACGAGATTATTTAACTCGGCTTATGTTTCATAAACTCATTTTTTCTGGCTTATTATCTTAGCTTCTGGGCTTATTTTTTTTTTTAATAAAATGACAATAAGCTCAAAAATCTAAAATTAAGCCTTAAAAAAGTAAGGTTATGAAAATATAAGCCGAGCCGAATAAACTCATAAGCCCAAACATAAGCTTAAACAAACAACCCCTTATTGGCTCTTCAAAAGTTCAACGACCTTATAAGCCAGAAAAATAAGCTAAAACAAACACTCCCTAATTGTCGATAAAGCCATTATATAGGATTTTATTTGTCAATTAAGCACTTAAGCCACTAAAAAATATTTTTATTGTTCTAAATAGTATATTTCACTTCTCCAACTGGTTTTCATAGTCCCGGTGGCAGAAAATTCCATGTTACATAATTTGACGTCGTGTCATCTCTTGAATCACATAAGGGTCATGTTTGCCGTGTGTTCATGGTTAATTTGGCAACTTTTTTTGTAACTAAAGCTGATACACAATCTTACATTCTTAAAACACTTTGATGAAAGGATGGAACGCCCAGTGTTATGCTATGATTCAAACTGCTTATATATGCTGCATATGCTAAGTAATTTGATATGTAGAATCCTTGTTGTTTCTGTTGTACAAACTGCATAATATTTCTGCATCCGGTGTTCATAGTCAATTTTAGTTATGTTAAGCTCATAATCAGTTTTTGTTTGCATATGAAGTTTATTAGAATTATGGTTTTTTCAAAGTGTGTTTGTGCACAGTTAGGAGAGTGGAGTCTATTACTGTCAATGGCTCGAGGAGAAGGGGTAGACCGCGCTCAGACTCAAGCTTGACCTGAAGGAGTTTCTATTGTTTGAGGACATCACCTCTGTTAAGAACACGTGGAGAAATATGATTAAGGTAAACGAGTAGGGCGCATAGGTGTAGAGATGAATGGTAGCTTCATGGGAATAGTTGATCGCCCCTAGGTATAGAGGCACATTGCTTTATATGCCTTCAAGTCTTGCAGCCCTCGTACATAGACTTATTTATTGCGCGTAGGCCCATTTAGTCTTTTATGAGTTCATACCTGTAGGATTTCATGCTTTTATGCTTTTACGGCTTATGTACATTCGTTTAGCTTTATTCCCTTTATGTTTAAATGTTTGTATCACATAGATGGCTATATGGCTTTTATGCTTGTATTATGTTTACACTTGCATGCTCTTGTGCTTTTAATGCTTATATTTGATTGTATTGCTTCATCCTCTTACATGTTGCCTTTTTGAAATATGATCTTTATGTGCCCGTAGTGCCATATTTTCCTTATATATGCTTGCATGCTCTCCTATCTCTATGTCGGTATGCGTTTATGTATATGCTGGCTTGTATATTTTTGCTTTATATGCTTTCTTTTATGTCATTGTCTTTTCCATCCTCACACACACCACACATAAAGTCTATTTGCTTGCACCCACATACTTGCCAGAGGTCTGGAAGGAGTCCCTTTACCCTCGGGCAGGGGTGTAACTGTCTACGTCTCACCTCCCACATACCTGCTCGGGCCGCTCCGGTGAGATTGGGTATTGTTGTTGTTGTTTGTGCACAGTGTTCATATATATTCTTTCATTCTTTAAGTTATATTGGAACCAATTTTGAACTAGGAATTGATGTTGGTCACAATGGACTACTATTTTCTCACATTTGCGCAATATTATAAAATCTAAAATGATATTTCATTGTTGGTCAACCTGTGTGCTCTTTTGAATTTCCACCACCGACATTGGTCTTCCACTGGCTCAGAAATTATAACAATTAGTTATGCAAAAGTAGCATGTAGAAAAATTGATTAGTAGTATATAGAAAGAAAGGAACGCCTCAACAGGTGTTATATGCACACATACACACATTCTTAAACCATCTGATGATATACATAAGATGTTACATTATATGATGCTTGTTTTTGTGTGCCTGCTGCTATGCATTAGTGCACTTGTCAATGGTGATTATGTTACATTGGGGATTAAAAAGGACGACAATGTGATAAATACAAGATCTTGTATCTACAAGGAAAGGCAAGCTTTACATCTCTTTAAAGCAAACTTGGTAGACAGTTTTAACAATCTAGTTGATTGGAGTAGCGAAGGCGAAAAGAGGGATTGTTGCAAATGGCAGGGTGTACTCTGTGACAAGCTTACTGGTCATGTCATCGGAATTGATCTTTCTCCCTTCATTGGTCTGGCTGGTAAAATTAGTTCTTCATTACCGCTATTGCAGCAGTTACAACACCTTAATCTTAATGGAGTTGATTTTCAATCCAATCCTTTACCAAACTTTTTGGGTTCCCTTAGCAACTTACGAAATTTGGATATTTCTCGTGCTAATCTCAGTGGTCCTGTTCCTCGTCATCTTGCAAGTCTGTCCAACTTGCTTCGACTTGATCTCAGTCATAATTTTTTTACAGGGTCTATTCCATTTTTCTTGGGAGGATTGACTTCTCTTACATATTTAGACCTATCAGGAAATCGATTAGTAGGTGTTATTCCACTGTCTTTTGATAATTGTTCATCTCTAGTCCAGTTGAATTTGTCAGAAAATTTTCTTAATGGGTCGGTGCCCAGCTTAGCAGGATGTTCTTCCTTGAATAACTTGTCCCTTGGTCACAATTTTTTCAACGGAAGCATTCCTGACTTCAACGGGTGTTTGTCTCTGCTGTTTTTAGACCTCTCAAGTAATCAGTTAACTGGAAGTTTACCAAATAGTGTGGGTCAACTTTTTAATCTTGAATATCTTGATGTTTCATCCAACTCCCTTACAGGTTTAATATCTGATGTCCACTTTTTAAATCTCACCCATTTAACCTATTTGGACTTGTCTTTCAATAATCTTGCTTTAGAACTGAGCTCCCTTGTGAGATTCCCTTTCCAGTTAAGGACTATAAATTTGCAATCCTGCAAGCTGGGACCTACTTTCCCGGCGTGGCTCAAAACTCAAACAGGATTCACCCACATTGATATTTCCAGTGCCGGAATATCTGATAACATCCCGACATGGTTCTGGGACCTACCATTTGGATTAAAATATCTTAACCTATCTTCAAATAAGTTACATGGTATGCTACCCAGCATGACATCAGTCTTTGAACGATACCCTGGAATGGATTTGAGTAACAATCATCTCGTTGGTAGGATACCGTCATTGCCTTCCAAACTGGCTGCTCTAAATCTCTCTGGAAACAAGTTTTCAGGCAAACTTGCTTTCTTGTGTGAAATTGATGCAGCTTTAACTTTTCTCGACCTCCAACAATTTATTTTCAGGGAGCCTGATTGTTGGTTAAAGTTCCAAAAAAGCTTAGTGGTTCTTAATTTATCAAATAACAATATTTCTGGGGGAATTCCTTCTTCTTTGGGATTCTTGTCTCACCTTGAGGCATTATATATGCGAACGAATGCCTTAGTTGGTGAACTACCAATGTCACTAAGCAATTGTACAAGTCTATGGTTTCTGGATCTCGGGGAAAATAAGTTATCTGGCATCATTCCAGAATGGGTAGGGGAAAAACTTACAGAGTTATACGTTCTTGTTTTACGATCCAATAGATTCTATGGTAGTTTACCCTCTCAAGTATGTTGGCTCTATAATCTTCAACTCCTTGATCTGTCTAAGAATGAAATCTGAGGAGACATTCCTGGGTGCTTTGGTAACTTCACAGCTATGGCTAAGAGAAGGTTTCAAGATAATATGATTATTCATTCTTATTCCTCTTACGTTGCAGATCTCCTTAGTCCAAACCGAAGTAAAGTTTATAAATTTCAACTTCCCAATTTTCAATGTTCTGAATATATTATATGCAATCATGATGAATATGCTCTTTTCATTGACAATGCGTTGGTTGCATGGAAGGGAGCACTACGCAAATTTGGAAGAGGTCTACAGCTGCTGAATAGCATTGATCTTTCAGGCAATAAGTTATTTGGAAAACTTCCTTACGAGATCACTAGTCTTCTTGAGTTGGTCTCTTTGAATTTTTCGTTAAATAAACTTCATGGGGAAGTTCCAGAAGAAATGGGTCGGTTGAAATCACTTCAAGCTCTTGACTTATCAAAAAATGAGTTTTCTGGGAATATTCCCGAGTTTGTCTGAGTTAACTTTCTTAAGTTATCTTGACCTCTCTAACAATAAATTCTCAGGAAGAATACCATCTGGTCCTCAACTCCAACTCTTCAATGCTTCCGTCTACAGTGGTAACCACCAACTCTGTGGACCCCCACTAACACCAAGATGTGGGCTTCCACCTGCTTCAACCCTTGCTGGGAAGGAAGATGATGTTAAAGATGGAGACGACTTTTGGAAATCGTATTACACGGGTTTGGGTTCTGGATTTGCTGTTGGATTTTTGGGGATTTTGTGGTGCCTTGTTTCTTAACAGACGGTGCAAATATTTATTTTTTGTTCTGTTGAGTCACATGAAAGATTGGATATATGTTGGTTATTATTGTGTTTCTGTGTTCCCAGATTAGGGTTAAGATAATCAATGAAGTACCGGATATTCACTTGAAATCGTGTTATCACTTTCCAATAGAAACTATTCGACCCTATGCCTGGGTTACACGAATATCTCTATGGGATAAGACCAAGTGATGTTCTTGTTTTAGGCACAAATCAAGAACAAAAGCGTATTCAAGTGTTTAGGGTTTCTCTGTTAATCGTCGTCTTCATGCAGAATGTTGTGACCTCTATTTATAATAGAGTTTACTCAAACCCTAGCCCATGGAATTATGTATAATTAACGGCCCATTAATTATAACATAATACTTTCCATAATAGTAGGAATCAGTGGTTATCAGTGGAAACAATATTACCACTAGCAGTGGAATCAGCAGCAGAGTCATATCTGCTAGCAGCAGAGTCAAATTCATACTAGCAGCAGAGTCCACTGTCAGCAGGATCCACTAGCAGCAGAGTCCAGCAGCAGAATCAGCTAGCAGCAGATTCAGCAGCATCCACTAGCATAACCACAATTGAGTCAGGGTGTTCATGGACCAAATGGGTGTACACTCCGTACCTCCAAACCCATTACCAGGTGTGAACTCATCCCTCAAGTGCACTAAATTTTCCAACAATATATGTAACAGTGGTTGTGTGTTTTCGGTGACTCTAATAGAAGTTTAGAAGGTAAATGTATTGAATTACTTATTATTATCCAAGTCTGATATCTTGGTTGCACATTTGAGAAAAAGGCAATTTTCATAGTAATTCTTGGTTGCAGTTTAAAAAGATGCATATCCGGATCTGACTATGTAATTTAATTAACAGAGTTCCAGTTATATACATCTACCATGTGTTGTATTAGCTTTCATGTTTTGAATAGGAAGGATTATATTGTTTGTCATAGGTGAATGGACATGTTAATAACTTATTCTTAATAAGTAAATCAAAAGCTAAAAGAGCTGACAACATTGATCGATGAAAAAAATATTTACAAACTTTTGTTACCTAAGGATCTAACCAACTGATGACCAAAATGGATGCTTCTTTCACAAACATCATGTAATGATGCGCCACAAGATGCAACTTCTGCATAGATAGCAAAGCATAAAACAAATAACAAGATGCTAAAGTAATTACATAGGTACCATGGCTTAATAGTATAAGTAAGGTTTACCTGCTGTTTTAAGTTTGGTGATGAACAACAGAGCCTACCTATCCTTCTTGATACATGGCCTGGTGATGGTTGCGTTGGCATCTTCTTTAATACCCAACGTAACATCTCACCATTAACAAATGAACAAATGCATAGACAAAAGGACAGAATAACAAGCATCTTTTACGTACCATAATAAATGGGAAACTAAGATCTTACTTGGCGTAGTGATCAGAGCCGGAATCAATAAAAAAGACAGCAAGATACTTTGGGTATACCGTAAATGACAAGGTAATAATTATTAGTTAAGTGGCTTGACTATATTGTTGTAAGAATGGTATGTGCATATATATATACAACAAACACTTAACTAGTTGTAGTTACTGTTATCTGAATAATAAAATTAACTAGTGGCGGAAAAAGCATGCTAATTTCGGAAAGTTTTCCACAAGCTACTTTTGCATAAAATATTTTGCTTAGTGAAAATTCACTACCAGAATGTGAAAATTGTAAATTTTTTTACTAGCTATGAAACTATTACTGCTAAATTGCAAAGTGAAACAATTGAACTTATAACTTTAAGATCACTAGTGCATAGAACATATACTCTATATATGAAAAGAAATTGCGAATATCGTTGATATCTACCTTACATTTTACATTTTGTGAGACCAAATCTACAGAACACCTTCATGTAATTTTCACATTGAAATACTTTTTATTTGATGCCAGATGATGATTAAGTTGAAATTATTTATTGATTACAAATGAATGAAAAAAAAAAATAATAAAAAAAAAAAAAAAAAAAAAAAAAAAAAAAAAAAAAAAAAAAAAAAAAAAAAAAAAAAAAAAAAAAACCCTACATAGTTGATGTTTATTTTGTATGTATGATAAATTTTTGTTTAAATGTGGCTCATGATATCGTAAAAGAAAATTAAAACTTCGAGAATATCTATAAATATCTAAGGTTTCCCAGCACCACTCTACATGACTACATCAGTATCTAAAAAACATAAACCACTAGAAATTAAGCTGTTTTACAAAACCAGCAATACTTAAAGTTTGCAAATCCTTAATTAAAGCACTCTGATCAGTCGTGGCGAAAGAGTTTCCTCAAGGATCGCAGTCCACATAATTTTCCACAATCTTGACGCAGAAATTAACCATGTTGAAATTCGTTAGTAGTTATAATGCCGTTCAGTCAAACATATTTGGAAGTGGTCTTACTTCCATCAGTGCGTCAACCATCTGCATAATGCCAGCATATTAATATCCATTCTACAAAAATTGTATGCCTTTAAATATGATGAGTACAAATATTGGCAAGAATTTTGTTCAAAGAAGGAACACATACATAGTTAAGTAACAATAAACAATACGTCGAATAAAATAGAGGTGATGTTTACATGTATTTTGAAAGTGATTATCTGATCATGGCTCAGCTTCTACAACTAGCAATATCAGTTTCTTGTGTTTAGGAACCTGCTTATGCTTTTAATTATCTAGTTAGGAGCTGAGCAACGGGTCAAACCCGAGCCGAACCGACCAAACAAGACCCGAAAACCGATTTTTAGGAAAACGTTAACTGAGAACCAAAACAAAGTTAACCTAGTGAACTGAAACCAAACCGAAGTTAACCTACCGAAACCGAACCAATAGTTTAGGTGTATTTTTCTTGGTTTTGACCCGAACTGAACCGAACCGAGCAAAACCGAAATAGAAAACCATAATTATATAAAACCGAAAACCGAACCGAATAAGGTCGGTTCGGTTCGAACCGATTCGGCTCGGTTTGTCGGTTCGGCTTGATTTTCGGTTGATTTTGCTCAGCCCTAATTTAGAGTATTCAAATTTGATGCTGGCTAAAAAAAGTATGAAAAAGAAGAGTAAGAACCATACTTTAGATGACTTTCATCCTGTTTGCCCAGTTGGGGTTTTCGACCCAATTAACCCGTTTACCTTTAAACAACCTTTCAATTAAAATTTTGACTTAATGACGTGTTAGAGATAAAGCACAACCCAAAGCGACCCATACATAAGTAAATGGGTCAAAATGTTCATCTCAACTCAAAATTGTTGGCAGTTTTTTATTCTTCTGTTACACCACCCAAGTGTTTAAAGAAGCATTAAACTATCTAATCCCTTGTCTCATATATTATTGTCTGCATTTTGCAGTCAAGACTTCAGGCAAGACAAGCTATGGGGTTAGACAAAAAACATCAGTATGAAGGTAAATGTGATTATGAAATATGAAACTGTTACTTACCTCCCACGAAATACGGGATGTTGCTGTTCTCTTGTCCTTTTCACTATCCAAAAGATCGCATATTCACACAAATCCTGTTTTCGTTCAGGGACACTGGATGCAATTCTAAAGATGATACGCTACGAAGGGCTCCATGGATTTTACAAAGGGATGAGCACAAAGATTGTACAAAGTGTTCTGGCTGCAGCCGTTTTGTTCATGGTAAAGGAAGAACTTGTGAATGGTGTTTGGTGGATGCTGTTGAAGGATGCAGCTAAAGTTGTGAAACATCTCCTTAGCCATAGAGTAACACAAACCACCATCTTCCATTTCCACACGAAATAAGTAGTTATGTAAATTGACTTGTAAACAAATGCTTAACAGAATGATGTAGTAGGTAGAAGGATCACATCTAGAAGAAGCCCGTCATGCAACGTAGCAACATTCATGAATATGGTAAACTTGGATGGACTGATTTATTTTCCCAGGACATGTCTTGTTCCAAGTTAAAAAGTTACTGTTTTGATACTCTTTCATCCTGGGTGATTCTTTTATTGCGTCAAACATGTCTACGTTGACTTATTGATCGAAGACACTCTTCATCTAACAGTACAAGGGGAGTAAATTAAACAAGAAAACACATGAACTATTCGAGTTTGACTTGCAAACTACTCAAAATCAACTTGATATATAAGAGGTGAGCTACTCATGTAGAGTTTGTCTAGTTCGAGCTCTAAAATACTTGACTCGTGAGGCTATGCACGAACCTTATCAAGCTTAGCTTAAATTCAATTTTTACACACATATAATCACTTAATTACCATTAACTGTAAACAATAATACGTACGCGAAATAAGTCTAATCGACTTATCAAGCTTAAACTTTATATATAAGTTCGACCGAGCTTGAGTTTTAGAAAAGAAGAGTCGAGTTTGAGATTGCAATTCACAACTCAACTGAGCTCAAGTTGAGTTTCTAAGGCCAAGTTTTGGTAGTCGAGTTGAGGTTAACTCAGTGGTCAATAACTCAGAAAAAAACAATTTCGGTCTTTCGAGGACTAAACGTGTACTAATTCAGTAAATAAAGTCCGGTTTTGCCACTTTCGATGTAATGTCCTTTGGTTACTACTAAAATGAGTAAAATCTACTGAAATCAGCAAATGAACCCCCAAATTCCGAAATTCCGATGCTTGCTGGCATTTGATTGTTATTGTTTTTGAACAAATTTCTGTATGTTATTGACCCTTTGGCATTTGAGTGTAGAATACCACACACTTGCTGGACTAAATGCTGCTAGTGATCAATGTTTTCCTTATTGATGCTGTTTAGTTGTTTACAGGAAGAAGAAAACCACAACTGGTACTGCTGGATCAGTGGATCATGGTCTATACAAAGTACCTGACAATTCTATTAGTGTAATTTTGTGCCTCGTATCCTTAAAAGATGAGATGTGGGTCTTTGGTTATAGTTTTGAAAATTGTAACAGATATGCTTGTGAGTTTTATTTATGAAGCAATTCATATTTCTGAACAATAGTTTTTGTTACATGACATTTGCATAATTGTGTATACATGCCCAAAACATTAAAAGGACCACCAGATGAAAGGAAAAGGAATGACAAATGACTTGTAGACCAAGATGAGTTTACTTTGAAAGTCTACGCTAATAGACAACAACTTTTATTTTGTATCCCTACCTCCAATTTGAAGTCTTCTTAAACCCTCTTATACTTCGAAAAAGTTGGTCATAAGCAGTTATATTCCACAACCTTTCTTTGACATTCCTTCCATCATTTAAGTTTCTTTACTACATTGAGTTTACTTTGAAGTCTTCTTAAACCCTTGCATACTTCAAAGTTGTTGGTCCACAACTCACAAACAGACTCAGTTACATCCCAAGACTTAAAAGGGCCACCAGATGAAAGGATTGACAAATGACTTGTAGACCGGGATGAGTTTACTTTCCAATTTGAAGTCTTCAAAATGTTGGTCCACAAACTCACAAAGAGTTACATCCCAATCCATCTTTGTTGCAATTGTGAAATTTTAAAGCAACTGAAATAAAAAACACAATGAGTTATTTAACATTGTTGAGTATCTTTTTCCTTTTCTTTATTTTCACCACTTTTGCTCCTACCGCTTCTTTGAATAGGAGTCATAAATGCCCGGAAAAACAGAGTGAAGCTTTGCTTCTCTTTAAACATAACCTATCCTTCATCAATTACACAAACGATGATTGTGGTTCTGATCCAAAAATGATGAGCTGGAACACAAGTACGGATTGCTGTAAATGGGATGGAGTTACTTGCGATTACTCCACCGGTGACGTCATCGGTCTCGATCTCTTTTGCGGAATGCTACAAGGTACAATTCATCCTGACATCTCCCTCTTCAACCTGACACACCTTACTTATCTGGATTTATCATATAACAAACTTAATGGGACATTGCCATCTTGGCTGTTTACTTTCCCCTCTTTAGAAATTCTCTTTCTAAATAATAACATGTTCAGTGGACATACTGATGTGCAAACAGTTCTACAACTCACTAACCTCACTCTTCTAGACCTTTCATTTAATAATTTTAGTGGTGAATGGGAGTTGGATACATTGTTATCAAGCCTCACAAACCTTTATTATCTCGATCTCTCATACAGCGGTTTCTCTGTTACAACAAACGATGCCAATCATTATGTCAACCCTGGTTTTAGATACTTATTTTTGGCCTCTTGCAAGCTAAAGGTGTTTCCAAATTCATTTCGAGCCATGAAACAACTTGAATGGTTAGCTCTCTCTAGCAACGAAATCTATGGCCAAATTCCTCATTGGGCAGGGGAGATAGGAGGTACTTATGGGTTGAGATATCTAAATCTCTCACACAACTTCATAACAGGCTTGCCACAATTTCAATGGTATGGATTAGGATATATGTATCTGCAGTCCAACTTGATTGAGGGGCCATTCCCTCCGTCAATTTGCAACATGAGCAAGCTAGGGTATTTAGATATGTCCAATAATCGCTTTGGTGGATTGATTCCACAATGCTTTGGAAATATCACCTCATCTCTTGTAACGATAGATATGGGGAATAATAGTTTTCAAGGAACAATTCCAAACGTATACGGGGACTGTGGAAATTTAAAAGGGCTTATTTTGAATGGAAATCAATTAAGAGGAGAGGTGCCGATTTCCTTGTCCAAATGTCAATCCTTGAATGTAGTTGATTTCGGAAACAACCATTTGAATGGTACATTTCCTGGTTGGTTAGGAGATCTTCCAAATTTGCACGCTCTTGTCCTCAAATCAAACAAATTTTATGGTCACATTCAACCCTCTGCAACTGTTGATTCTCCCTTTCCAAGTCTCCGAGTTCTTGACTTATCTCATAATGGGTTCGTGGGACAACTCCCTGTAAAATATTTTCAAAGTTTCAATTCCATGAAGAATGTTGTTAAAAACAGTACAAAACCAGTATATTTAGACATGGGTGCAAAGTATTACTCATTTGTTGTTGCGGTGAAAGGGGTGAATCTAGATTTTCCACAAATTTCGGTTGACTACACAATTATTGATCTTTCCAATAACACATTTGAAGGAGAGATCCCAGACATTATTGGTGGTCTTAATTCGCTAATAGTGCTCAACTTGTCCCACAACAGCCTCACTGGTCGAATTCCACAGGCTCTGGGGAATCTCACAGAGATCGAGTCCTTAGACCTATCTTGGAACCAACTCTCAGGAGAGATCCCACAAAGTGTTGCAGGAATTAACACTCTTGAAGTGTTAAATCTCTCGCAAAACCGTCTCGTGGGCCGTATTCCAGATGGAACACAATTTAACACATTTGAAGAGAAATCTTTTGAAGGGAATCCGGGACTATGTGGGCTTCCGATGATCAAAAAGTGCAGCGAGCATGCACACAAACAAGAGCTAGAATCACATGAGGAGGAGAGTGGATTTACATGGGAAGTAGTGACGTTGGGATATGGATGTGGGACCTTACTTGGATTGGTGATGGGATATCTAATGTTGTCAACAAGAAAAGTCAAGTGGTTCAACGCAATTGCTGATGCAACAGAGAGTTTGGTCTTGAAGAAGAAGAAGAGAAGATATGTTTATATAGGGAAATGATGTTAGATAATAGAAGGTACGGTATTTCATATGTTTCTTATTTAATCAACTTTTGCAAAATGCCTTACTCTATAAATTTTCTTGCTCTAAAACAATTTGTGATAGGAGTTTGGGGTGGAGCTGGGACTTTTTAAGTTATGCTGTCGTATATAAGCTTCTGAATTATGATGTTTGTGTGTTGTCTCTTTGAATTATTATTGAATGTATTTAATGATAAATTTACTTTGGTCACTGTGTGACCTTAATGGAATTTCAGTAATTTATTATTATTTTTTATTTTATTTATTTATTTATTTATTTTTTTTTTTTGATGATTATAAAACCATTGCAGATACAGATGTGAAAAATATATAATCAACTGACAACTGTAATAAGTTGTATCGCTTTGCTTTTGGTAAAATATATGCTTCTCATTTCTGTCAATTATAAGTTGCAGTAGAAATGAATATGTGAAAATGAAAGCATAATTACTAATAACATGTGTTATGGTATATATATATACTTTGACCATCCATTGTGTTCTTGTGTTCTGCATACTAGTAAAGCAACAAATCAGATGTTCTGATGTGATCACTTTGACTTAAGGTTAAGTTGCATTGTATAAGGCCATACAAGACAATGCCAGTGACCCTGCTGCTGTTATTCAGATGTGTGCTTCCCCATATTTTCTTCAAATCACAGAATTCGTGCATTATTTCTCAGGTCTGTGATTGATGATTTGGCATAGCATTGGAGCATAAGCATTCGAGTCGGATCTCGATCTCATCTTTTGAAGACTTACACATTTATCTATTGTTTGATAATATTTTAAAAACTTATTTATTTGTTATTGTAAACTCTTGCATCGTATGATTTCCAAAACTTTATTTAAATCTTATCGAACACGTATTTTAAAACGACTCATTTAGAGGCTGTTTTTTATTATCTTGTAGTTTTAGGAAGTAAATAAGCTTATTACCAGAATCCATTGGACTAGGGATTGTTTAAAACACATAAGCTTTTAAGTTTTAAGCATAAGCTTACCCAAACAACCCTTAATGTACAATCTACGAAATACATTTCAAAATCAGTATGTTATACTTAATACTCCAAAATCTGCAGCATACATGTATTACCAAAAGTAGCCGTTGTCCAACGGTCGTTTATTCATTTCAAGTTTTTCCAAGATTTAAATTATAACCGTTGGGTAACGGTCAAGTAGTAAAACAGTATATATACTCTAATTCATCCACCTAAAGTCTTGCACTCACACACTTTTTTGTTTTCATTGTTATTGTATTTCTTTGGTCTGGGTCATGTAAATCTCATTTTTGAGGAAACAATTTCAGTTTAACTTCTTTGTGAGCGATACATGCTTAAAGTGTAGGATGTCGGCATTGGTCATAGATGTTGAGGATCATAATTTTGAATCTCAACACATACCCGAATAAACATACTTGCAGAAAATACTCACCCCTGGCACAGAAAGTTTCTAAAGAAGGTAAGTAGAACCCTTCCCATTCAATATAACAATATACATTCAATCTTTATTTATTTATTTATTTATTTATTTTGCCAAGTACTGCTATCAAACACTTGTTCAATAATAGGCGCAGGATTAGTAATCGAAATTATTTCAACATCCAAATTTTTTGTATATAATTAGGTAGATTCATGATGCTCGTTTTTGGGATAACAATCGGTTTATGTATAGATAACATTGGTGCTAATATACACTGAATAAATTCATTAATATTTCTCTTGTTTATATGAGTTGCAGAATAATGGCATTAAAAAAACAAGATCACAACAATCGATGCTGGATATTGTAGGTGGAACGGGACAAAAGATCCAAGGAATGGAACACACTGAGGTGAGTGTGCACCCCACCATAGCCTGGTGGGTTCAACGCTTTGCGATCCTCGGCATGGTGAGTAACACCACTACTCGGCCCTGCTTCATTTGTAGAACCATTACGTACGGACCTGGTGAGCTAATATAGCTGGTCCAATACTCCTCCCTCTTATAGTATTATGAGAAAAGTCTGCAACCATCCATATCCATACAAGGAACCCGGCCAACCTCAATATGGGGCGATCGATTTTCTATTCGACATCGACGACATGGGAGTTAAGGCTTCAATTATACTAAGCTCTCTTTGCTTCATTCTATGTTTGCTATGATTCTGATTTCAACCCACATGCTGATATCCAAGCAATGAATCGTGCACATAGAATTGGTCAGTCGAAGAGGTTTTTAGTATAGAGGCTTGTTGTTTGTTTTTAGAATACTAGGTCCAACCACATTGACGACATTCAAATATTTGCCATCTTTAAGGGCGAGATTAGAAAGTCCAGGGGCAATGATTTCAAATACCTCCACATTCTTGACATAAAGTTTTATTAAAGTGAGTGTCTCTAAGTAAACACACTTTGAGAAAAGATCAACAGATCCACGATTATCGTCACACAATGTGAAATTTTTTTCTGTGACATCATAACCACCAAGTAGAAGTCTCCTCACTAAATTTAAATTTCCATGGTGCAGCTAGTCAGTTTTTTGTGAGAAACATTGCAAACTATGCATTTTCTCACAATGTCCAAGAATTAACCATCGTTAGCAATGCCAAAAAACACCATGATGTAACAGAAAACTGACTAGCTGCACCATGGAAATTTAAATTTAGTGAGGAGACTTCTACTTGGTGGTTACGATGTAACAGAAAATTTTTCACATTGTGTGACGATAATCGTGGATCCGTTGATCTTTTCTCAAAGTGTGTTAACGTACAGACACTCACTTTAGTAAAACTTATGTCAAGAATGTGGAGGTATTTGAAATCATCTCCCCTCGACTTTCTAATCTCGTCCTTAAACATGGCAAATATTTGAATGTCGTCAATGTGGTTGCACCTAATATTCTAAAAACGAACAACAAGCCTGTATACTAAAAGCCTCTTCAACTGACCAATTCTATGTGCACGATTCATAGCTTGGATACTAGCATGTGGGTTGACATCAGAATCATATCAAACATAGAATGAAGCAAGAGATCTTAGTATAATTGAAGCCCTAATTCGCATGTCGAGTAGAAACTCGTTCGGCCCATATTGAGGTTGGCTGGGTTCCTTGTATGGATATGGATGGTTGCAGACTTTTCTCATAATACTATAAGAAGAGGGAGGAGTCTTGGACCAGATATCCAACTCACCAGGTCCGTGGTGGTTCTACAAATGAAGCAGTCCCGAGTACTGGTGCTGCTCACTGCACCATGCTGAGGATCGCGAAGCGTCCAACCCACCAGGCTATGGCAGGGCGAATACTCGATCTTTTGGTCCGTCCCACCAACAATATCCAACATCGATTGTTGTGATCTTGTGCTTTTAGTGCCATTATCTGCAACTCATAAGAACAAGAGAAAAATCAATGAATTTATTCAGTGTGTGTTAGCACCAGTATTATCTATACATAAACCCATTGTTACCCCAAAAAAAGGAAACACCATTAATCTAACTTATATACAAAAATTTGGATGTTGAAATGATATCTACAACTAATCCTGCGCCTATTATTGAACAAGTGTTTCATATCAATACTACTAAATTGGTTAAAACAAATACATTAAAGATTGAATACATATTGTAATTATATGGAATGGGAAGAGTCCTACTCACCTTCTTTAGAAACTTTCTGGCCAGGGGTGAGTACTTTCTGCAAGTATGTTCATATCAGTTATGTGTTGAGATTCAAAATTTTGATCCTCAACATCTGTGACCAATGACGACATCCTACCCTTCAAGCATGTATCACTCACACATAAGTAAGAATGATACAATAACAATTTTATTGATTGTGTTTTTTGTGATTTACATAATGGAATATCATCTCTATTTATAATAAAACATATTTTGGAGAATAAGTCAACTAACCCTAAACCTAATGGACTCAAACCCACAACCGGGTTTGGGCCATAATCTAATCGTCTAATACTCCCCCGCAGTTTGAACGGCAGCATTGTGGACGGACAAACTGGAATGAATGTTGAAAGCCGCTTCTTCTTTTCTTCATTTTCTTTTTTTTGTTTGTCCGAGCGGAAGCATAATTGCATTTGGCGGCATAGTTGTGTATTGCTTGCGGCATCCTTCTTTGCGTGACGATTGCTTTTACGTCATAGCTTGCTTTGCCTTTAGAAGGGAGCGGCAATTTGATGATCAACTTTTGTTGTCAAGAACAATGATCTTCACCAATAAAAACAAATAGACGATGAAGAAAAAAATATAGGGGATCGGTGGCAACTCAACATTTTTTTTACGGATAGAGTTTAGGGTTTATAAATAAAATACGAAAATAAAATCCTAAATAAAAAAACAATAAAGCGGAAAAAAACATGATCCCTCCGTATCACCGACAAGTAGCCGATGACCGGAGGTTAACAACTTTTATTGGTGGATCTTACCTAGAGCTGTGATACCATGTAAAATACTAAAATATAGATTTTATTGATTGTGTTTTTTGTGATTTACATAATGGAATATCATCTCTATTTATAATAAAAATATATCATGGATAATAAGCCAACTAACCCTAAACCTAATGGACTCAAACCCACAACCGAGTTTGGGCCCCAATCTAATCGTCTAATAACCTAATGGACTCAAACCCACAACCAGGTTTGGGCCATAATCTAATCGTATGATTAACACAACTTAAAGATAGATGTAAGTGCAAGACTTTAGGCAAATGAATTATAGTATTTATATTGTTTTACTGCTTGAGCGTTACCCAACGGTTATATTTTTAAAGTTTGAAAATGAAAAAATGACCCTTGGACAATGGTTAGGTTTGGTCATAAATGTAATTTGTTGATATTGGAGTAGTAAATATAATCTACCGATTTTGAAATGTATTCCGTTGATATTCCTAAGTTAAGGAGGTGTTTGGGTAAATTTATGCTTAAAACTTAAAAGCTTATGTGTTTACAAAAATCCCCGGTCCAATGGATTCAGGTAATAAGCTTATTTACTTCCTAAAGCAGGTGTCACTTTCTTTGGTCAAATAGTCAACTTACTTTTAGCGACCACAAGCGTCACTAAAATTTAGTCATTGGTCAAAAAGTCAATTCAAACAAGTAGTCGCTATAAGGAAAAAATGTGATCGCTAAAACCTTTAGCGTCGAGCAAAACCGACCAAAGATGGACCGACTACGCGTGTTTGTGGGACGAGATACTGATTTCCAAAGAAACCTCCATCTCGGAGACAGCAAAGATGTCTGAACTGTGTATTTTGTGTCATTGCAATGGAGGATTCGATGAATAAGCCCATCCGACAGGCTGCTGAATCTATCTTCATCTACCACTAATCTAACATTATCATGATCAAAGTCCATCTTCTCTACGTACTAATAAAACTGGTAATCTGCATTACACAATGTAAAGTTTCTCCTCTCGTGGGTTTGAGTAGTCGGGGTTTTACAGCTGGGCATGCCGCTTTGAAAGCCGCCTCGTGCAAAGTGACAAAACACGAGAAAGCATGCATTGAAAATCAACACGTGTTTATTCCTTTCGCGTTTGATACATTTGGTTTCCTTGCACCTGAGGCGGTGGAACTACTCAACAGAGTCCAACGAGTTATGAACAGTAATGTTATGACACATAGATACACGGATGTAGTTTTCAAAAGAGTTAGCTTTGCAATCAAAAAAGGGTTAGCGGCGCAGCTTGTTGCTCGTTTGCCTTCAACCACTATGTAAATTCTATTTTGATGAAATAAAATTGTCAATCGAATTAAGTTCCAATCAGTTACAGCTTGCAAACACGAAACTTCCCAACATTTTTTGGCTAATTGTAACATAGTGAAATAGGATCAGTTTTCATTTTATTTATGTCTAACATACAATTATAATTTTCCACTATGTGTATTGTTTATTCTATTAAGGCTATACCCAACCGTGAGTGTTGGCTAAACAGAATGAGGCACGTCGAAAAGAAAATAGAACACAAAACTACAAAAGTAATTGGCCTGTGGTTTTGGGCGATACCCGCATCCAGATTTAGATAGACAGAACAATTTTTGTATTTGAAACTAGAGGTGTTCACAATGCGGTTTTTAACCACATGATCCGGAAACCTAACCAAACCGAACCGAACTTGCCAAGTCTATGGATCACATGGGGAAATATTAATGTTGCCATGAATTATTATTGTGACTTCATTGGTCACTATCCAGTTAATGCATTTGTGCAGATAACATGTTTGTTATAATGCCTCAACTGAGTTTAGTTTATGCTATTTTTGTTTGTTGCTTCAAATTATACGCGAGTAGTTGGCATAAAAAAGTTGCTGTGAAAATAATCGCATATGTGGATCAATGACTTTAGATGCAATGACTACTAGTGTTAATAGTATTTGGCATAAAAAAAAGTCACAAAACCATAAATGCAAATCACAATCACCGTACATGTAATCAGTATTTTATAGTCTATTAATGTACTATGTTATTGTTTACCTTTTTTTTTTTATTTATTTCAAAGGTATATAATTGATGACAACTGTATAAAGATTCCGCATTGACCTTAACTAGTTGACTTTTGATTTGCAGCCTTGCAGGTGTGGCGGTTCAATGGCTAAGACAATGACCCAAGTAGCCGCAGCAGCCAGCAGGTTAGAAATTCGACATTTCATTTTATTTAACTTTTATATATGTATATTATATATATGTGTGTGTAGTCCAACCTTGTTAGAATCAAACATTTGCTTCTGGCTCTGATTAACAACACATAATACAATGCTTGTTTATGTGTCTTTGTTGGTATGTGTATTGATTTTGAGTGGCGAGTCCTGCATTGAAAAAGAGAGGCAAGCTCTGCTAGACATTAAAGCAGACTTACAAGACCCTCAGAATATGCTACAAGAGTGGGGTGGCAGCCTAGAAGAAAACAAAGATTGCTGCAAATGGGTTGGTGTAAGCTGTAACAATCACACTGGTCGGGTTATCGGACTTGATCTGTCTACCTCTAGTGGATTGGCTGGTAATATTAGTCCTTCATTACCTCTATTAAATCAATTACAGTACCTTAACCTACATTATATTGATTTTCTGTACAATAAAATACCAGCCTTTTTGGGTTCACTTACCAACTTACAAAGTTTAATTCTTGCCGAAGCTAATCTTACTGGACCTATTCCTAGTCAACTTGGTAATCTTTCCAGCTTGGTTCATCTGGATCTTACTGGTAATCATTTGGTAGGATCCATTCCTTTTTCATTGGGAGAATTAAGATCTCTTACGTATTTAGACCTCTCATTTAATCAGTTAGGAGGTGTCATTCCAGAGTCTTTTGGAAATCATTCATCTTTAATTCTAATGTATCTTTCAGGAAACATCCTTAATGGGTCAATGCCAGACTTTTTTGGATGTTTAAATTTAACTGAATTACACCTGAATGATAATAATTTGCACGGGGGACTTCCTAATTTCACAGGATGTTCCTCCTTGAGTGTTGTGTACCTTTTTAACAATTCTTTGAACGGAAGCATTCCTGACTTCACGGATTGTCTGTCCCTGACGACTTTATACCTGGCTAATAATCAGTTGAGTGGGAATTTACCAAACACTGTGGGTCAACTTCCAAATCTTGTAAACGTTGATGTCAGTCACAATTCTTTATATGGAAGCCTTTCTGACTTCACAGGATGCCAGTCCCAGCAACACTTGAATCTCTCAAGTAATCGTTTAAGTGGAAGTTCACCCAGCAGTAGTGGTCAGGTTTCAAATCTTCAACATATTGATGTCAGCTACAATTCATTGCATGGAAGCATTCCCGACTTCACAGGATGCCCATTCCTGACTTGGTTAGACCTCTCTAGTAATCGGTTAAGTGGAAATTTACCCAACAGTACAGGTCAACTCAAATATCTTATTAATCTTGATGTTTCAAACAACTCCCTTGAAGGTGTAATATCTGACGTTCATTTTCAGACTTTCATCCAGTTAACAGATATAGACTTTTCTTTCAATTCTTTTGCATTAGAATTGAGCTCAATCCCAATCCAATTAGATACTATAAAATTGCAATCCTGCAAATTGGGACCTACTTTTCCAATGTGGCTCAAAATTCAAAAATCTTACTCACATCTTGATATTTCTAGCGCTGGAATATCGGATAACATCCCTGTGTGGTTCTGGGACCTACCAAATGGATTAAAATTTCTGAATGTCTCTTCAAATGAAATGAAAGGTAAGGTACAACCAGGCATAAATTCTATTTTTAATGGCTTCCCAGGAATGGATTTGAGTAACAACCACTTTGAAGGAAGTGTGTCAATTCCTTTTAACTTAACATCGTTAAAGCTCTCTCGAAATAGGTTTTCTGGAAACCTCTCTTTCTTGTGTCATTTTAATTGGGAATTGAATTTCCTTGACCTCTCCAACAATTCAATTTCAGGCAGCCTGCCTGATTGTTTCCAAAACACAATACTTGTTCTTAAGTTATCAAATAACAACCTGTCTGGCAAAATTCCTTCTTCTTTGGGTTCATTGTCTAAGCTTGAGGCGTTGTATTTGCGCTCTAATTCATTTTCTGGTGAACTGCCAATGTCACTGAGCAACTGTACAAGTTTAAGATTTTTGGATGTTGGGGAAAATAAGTTATCTGGCGCCATTCCAGAATGGATAGGAGAAAATCTTGTAGAGTTATATGTTCTTGTTTTAGGAGCCAAAAAATTCTCTGGTAGGTTACCTCCTCAGATATGCTGGTTGTATAATCTTCAATACATTGACCTATCTCATAATGGACTATCGGGAGACATTCCAGGGTGCTTTGGTAACTTCACTGCTATGGCTACAGACAAGTTCTGGAATGATATGACTAGCCATTTGTATTCTTTCCAAGAAGTAATTTCCCCCATAGCCACACGCTCCCCAGGAATTAACGGATGGGTCGAATTTGTTGACAATGCATGGGTTGCATGGAAAGGAACCAAACGCATATTTGGAAAAACCGTTCTTGGGCTACTGATCAGCATTGATCTTTCAAGCAACAACTTTTCTGGAAATCTTCCCTCTGATATTACTAATCTCATTGAACTGGTCTCGTTAAATGTCTCCTTCAACAAACTGCATGGAGAAATCCCAAAAGATATGGGCCANCCGGCCTAAAATTTCTGAACCTCTCTTCAGAATGAAATGAAAGGTAAGGTACAACCAGGCATAAATTCTATTTTTAATGTGGCCTTCCCAGGAATGATGTTGAGTAACAAACCACCTTTGAAGGAAGGGAGTGTGGTCAATTCCTTTTAACTTAACATCGTTAAAGCTCTCTTGGAAAATAGGTTTTCTGGAAACCTCTCTTTCTTGTGTCATTTTAATGGAATTAATTTCCTTGACCTTCTCCAACAATTCAATTCAGGCGCCTGCCCTGATTGTTTCAAAACACAATACTTGTTCTATAAGTTATCAAAATAACAACCTCTGGCAAAATTCCTTCTTCTTTGGGTTCATTGTCTAAGCTTGAGGCGTTGTATTTGCGCTCTAATTCATTTTCTGGTGAACTGCCAATGTCACTGAGCAACTGTACAAGTTTAAGATTTTTGGATGTTGGGGAAAATAAGTTATCTGGCGCCATTCCAGAATGGATAGGAGAAAATCTTGTAGAGTTATATGTTCTTGTTTTAGGAGCCAAAAAATTCTCTGGTAGGTTACCTCCTCAGATATGCTGGTTGTATAATCTTCAATACATTGACCTATCTCATAATGGACTATCGGGAGACATTCCAGGGTGCTTTGGTAACTTCACTGCTATGGCTACAGACAAGTTCTGGAATGATATGACTAGCCATTTGTATTCTTTCCAAGAAGTAATTTCCCCCATAGCCACACGCTCCCCAGGAATTAACGGATGGGTCGAATTTGTTGACAATGCATGGGTTGCATGGAAAGGAACCAAACGCATATTTGGAAAAACCGTTCTTGGGCTACTGATCAGCATTGATCTTTCAAGCAACAACTTTTCTGGAAATCTTCCCTCTGATATTACTAATCTCATTGAACTGGTCTCGTTAAATGTCTCCTTCAACAAACTGCATGGAGAAATCCCAAAAGATATGGGCCAGTTAAAGTATCTTGGTTCTCTTGATTTGTCAAGAAATGAATTTTCTGGAAATATTCCCTCGAGTTTGTCCCTGATATATGGTTTAAGTTATCTAGACGTCTCATACAATAACTTGTCAGGAAAAATACCAACTGGGACTCAACTCCAAGGCTTCAATTCTTCTTACTACAGAGGTAACCCTATACTTTGTGGACCCCCACTTACACAAACATGTGGTCGGCTTACACCTGCTGTTACCATTGATGGGAAAAAAGATGATGACAAAGATGGAGACGATTTTTGGAGACCATATCAGTTGGGGATGGGCATTGGATTTGCTGCTGGATTTTGGGGATTGTGTGGTACATTATTTCTCAACCGCCGTTGCAGATATACCCTTTTTGCTTCGTGGAACCAGGTGAAGGATTGGATATACGTAGCAGTGGCCTTGCAAATCTGCAAGTTTAAAAGGTATATTGTAGCTGTCACTCTCTTGCATATTAAGCGAACAAGATCATGTTCTCCATGGTTCTTTAACATGATTAATTTACTATCTTAATTTTATATTACTATTTATTTTGCAGGTTTTAGAAGGGTGCTGCATTATCACATAGTGGTGTTATCTGTGAAAGTCAAGTATTGTTTAAGATTCTCGTCACAGTGATTGTAATATACAAACAAAGTATTTCACTACAATTTCATTTGATCATCTATTTATTGTTCTTTTTTTATTATTTTTTTTTTCTACTGTAAAAAGTTTGCAACTGCTGTCTCTGGTATCAATGTTGGCAGCTCTTCTCTCTTTTAAACTATTTAATAAATAAGGTTTGCATATGGAACATGAACCTCTCTTTTCACACTGAAGTTGTCATGTTAATATATTTTCTGATACTAACTTAAAGGGTGTTTGGGTGTATTTATTTTGAGTTCTTAACAGATTATTGTATCTTGGAAAAGCTACAAAGCACTTGAATAAGCTTACCCAAACATCCCCCTAGTATAATTTACCAACACTTTGAAATATCTTTGCAAAAAACAATAAGTCACTAAATGATGTAGTATACAATAAGTTGCTAAGCACTTTCAAGGTGTTTGGTTAAGCTTATGTCAAAAGGCTTATAGCATTTTTGGGAAGGAAATAAGCTAAGCATATAAGCAAACCAAACAACCTCCTTAATGTAACAAATCTGCGATATACATTTCATAATTGGTAGATTATACTTGATACTCCAATATCTAAAAAATACATTTATGACCAAGTTGCTCAATCGATGGGGTTTTTTGACCTTGGATTTAAAAATTCTTGTTTTGACCAAGGTGGCCCGGTTGCCCAAAACGTGTCGCCTCCATGGGACGTCAAGTGGAAAATTTTTGGGCAACTCATGACAAACTTGGGCAACTCAGACAAATTTGGGCAACTTTGGACACTTGGCGTCCCATGGGCGCGACACGTTTTGTGCAACCGGGCCACCTTGGTCAAAACAAGAATTTTCAAATCTAAGGTCAAAAAAACCCCATCGATTGATCAACTTGGTCATTTTTGGAATTATCCCTATATTAAATATAAGTTATGTTTTCAACTTAGTCATATCAATCTAAATTTTGAGAAAACTAATCCACTTTAACCCCATTCCTGAGTGATATGTTCTTAAAGGGTAGGATGTCATCATTGACCATAGATGTTGAGGATCATAATTCTAAATCTCGACACATAATCAAAATGAAGATACTTGCAGAAAGTACTCACCCCTGGCCCAGAAAGTCTCTAAAGAAGGTAGGAAGAGCTCTTCCAATTCCACATAATATGCATTCAATTTTTATTTTATTTTTTACCTATTTGCCATGTAGTATAGATATGATCAAACACTTTTTCAATAATAGGTGAGGATTAGTAGTAGAATTATTTCAACATTCAAAATATCTTGTATATAAGTTAGATTCTACAGGGTTGTTAAACTAATGCTATTCAACTTTTGGGGTAAAAAGGGGTTTATGTGTAGATAACATTGTTGCTAATACACACTGCAAAAATTCATTAATTTTCTCTTGTTCTTATGAGTCACAGGATAATGACACTGATNAACGTGTCGCCTCCATGGGACGTCAAGTGGAAAATTTTTGGGCAACTCATGACAAACTTGGGCAACTCAGACAAATTTGGGCAACTTTGGACACTTGGCGTCCCATGGGCGCGACACGTTTTGTGCAACCGGGCCACCTTGGTCAAAACAAGAATTTTCAAATCTAAGGTCAAAAAAACCCCATCGATTGATCAACTTGGTCATTTTTGGAATTATCCCTATATTAAATATAAGTTATGTTTTCAACTTAGTCATATCAATCTAAATTTTGAGAAAACTAATCCACTTTAACCCCATTCCTGAGTGATATGTTCTTAAAGGGTAGGATGTCATCATTGACCATAGATGTTGAGGATCATAATTCTAAATCTCGACACATAATCAAAATGAAGATACTTGCAGAAAGTACTCACCCCTGGCCCAGAAAGTCTCTAAAGAAGGTAGGAAGAGCTCTTCCAATTCCACATAATATGCATTCAATTTTTATTTTATTTTTTACCTATTTGCCATGTAGTATAGATATGATCAAACACTTTTTCAATAATAGGTGAGGATTAGTAGTAGAATTATTTCAACATTCAAAATATCTTGTATATAAGTTAGATTCTACAGGGTTGTTAAACTAATGCTATTCAACTTTTGGGGTAAAAAGGGGTTTATGTGTAGATAACATTGTTGCTAATACACACTGCAAAAATTCATTAATTTTCTCTTGTTCTTATGAGTCACAGGATAATGACACTGATACATCAGCGATCAGCGTCACCGCAATCGATGCGGAAAAATTATGAAAAGTTTGTAATCATCCATGTCTCGTGCAATGAACCGAACCTGCATTGGGACAATCGAGTTTCTCCATGACATGTGTATCAAGGCTTCTACTAAGCTCACTTTGCTTCATTCCATGCTAAAGATATTGCATAAAGTCATTTGTGTTCTTGTCACATGATCTTGTGGGATAGGGACCAATTTAGAAAGTGCTGATATGGCTATAATCTATAATATGGATTTTAACCCACATGCTGATATCCAAGCTATGAATCGTGCACACAGAATTGATCAGTCGAATAGGCTTTTAATATAAAGGCTTGTTGTTCGTGTTAGTGTTTAAGAAAGGTTTTTGACTTGCAGATTGGAAAGATGAAACTTCCCAAAATTTTTTTTTTTTTTTTTTTTTTTAGCTTCATTCCATGCTAAAGATGTTGCATAAAGCCGTTTGTGTTCTTGTCACATGATCTTGTGGGATAGGGATCAATTTAGAAAGTGCTGATATGGCTATAATCTATAATGTGGATTTTAACCCACATGCTGATAACCAAGCTATGAATCGTGCACACAGAATTGGTCAGTCAAATAGGCTTTTAGTATACAGGCTTATTGTTCGTGTTAGTGTTGAAGCCTTGCAGCTTGCAAAGATGAAACTTCCCAAACTTTTTTTTTTTTTTGGCCAAGTGTAATATAGTGAAATAGGATCGATTTTCATTTTACTGTATTCTGATAGACAGTTATAATTTTCCACTATATGTATATGCTATTATGGCTATCCCCAACTATAAGTGTTGTAGGTGATTCAAAGATGAAACAATCAAACAAATTCAAACAAACGAAGCGGAAGCTTTATTCAAATAACCAAACCAAATACAAATCAAATTCAAAGACAAATTCTAATTCCAAAAGTACAAAATTCTAATTCAAACGGTACCAACCACAAATTCAAAAGGTACAAATAATTCTAATGACAATGATCCATATTTATAGGCAAAACTAACCAGTTTTCAAATTCCAAACAAACTTGTAGGACAAGTCACACAAATTACCAAACAACCCTTAAAGTTTAAGTCACTTTTCTAACAATCTCCACCGTGACTTAAACTCCTCCACCTGCTTCAAATCAAATTCAAAGTTCCAAATTCCGAATGCCAAATTTCAAATTCCAAAATCTAAATTCCAAAAACCAGAGATGCTAGCCAAATTCAAAACGAACGATCGATTCCCAAAAACGATCCAAAACAAACCAAACAAATACAAACGCCGATAATCTTCAACACGAACAATCAAACGTTAACCGACAAATTCAAACTCGGTCAACCAAACAAAACCAAATCGGCTCAAACGATCTTTAGCAAAGACAATCAAATTCGGGCAACAAACTTCAAAAGCCCGACGAATGAAGATCCAAATTTTTCAAAGTAACAAATTCCAAACGATCGAACAAATTCAAACGACTTGAACCAAGTCTTCAAACACCAATTCGATCTTCAAATTCCAAATACCAAATTCAAATTCCAATATATAATAAGAATTACGACACAAATATCAAATTCAAATTCTAATGACCCACTTATCAATAAGTATTACGGTCCAACTTCAAACTTATTATCGACGTATCAACCAAATTCAAGTTAATTAATAACTTGACGAACGGGATCTAATTCAAACACCCCAAATATAATACGGATAATTATTCTAATGACCCACTTATTACAATAAGGATTACGGTCTAAATTTTTTCAAATACAAATACCAAACAAACAAATTCCAAAATTTCACTCTTGTCCCAGTTCGACGAATAAACAAAACAATTCACAATCCATAAGTCAAACAGTGGCTCAAATCAAACAAAAGTCCAACTGTATCAAGCCCAATTTCCAAAACGATCCAAAGTATAATCAGACCCCAAATGCCAAATAGCTCCACCAAAAGCTTTTTTTTTTCTTTCTTCTTCTTCATCTTCAACCTGGCTCTTGATACCACTTGTAGGTGATTCAAAGATGAAACAATCAAACAAATTCAAACAAACGAAGCGGAAGCTTTATTCAAATAACCAAACCAAATACAAATCAAATTCAAAGACAAATTCTAATTCCAAAAGTACAAAATTCTAATTCAAACGGTACCAACCACAAATTCAAAAGGTACAAATAATTCTAATGACAATGATCCATATTTATAGGCAAAACTAACCAGTTTTCAAATTCCAAACAAACTTGTAGGACAAGTCACACAAATTACCAAACAACCCTTAAAGTTTAAGTCACTTTTCTAACAAGTGTGATAGGAACAAGGAAACAGAGTATGGTACGGCTTTTATTGGAAAATAAGGAACCGAGAAAAATATTTATGTGAGAAAATATCACTTGACTGCAGTAACTTCTGTCATATTTTTCTGTACATTGGATCATTTGTTAATGGTAGTGGTTACCTTGGGATCAAAGAAGATGCCAACACCATGATGACCCTGTCTTGTGTCGATAAGAAGATGCAGTCTTACATAATGTCCACAACAATCTACATAACTGGGGTCAAAGAAGAAACGAAGCTTGTTGATGCAAATGGGTTGGTGTCAATGTAACGACCACACTATTCATGTTAATAGACTCAGTCTTACTAACTTTTCTAGCTGCTTTTCAGTGAAATTAGCACACCATTACCAATACTAAACCAACTACTGTAATCTGGGTGGGCCCATTCATTTATTGATTCTATCATATATATTAGATGTTTCAAAATTTTATATATATTCTGGTAGATGTCTCTTTATAGCTATTTATTGCTATAAAAGACTTGGTCTCCCTTCTCAATCAATCTGTGGATAGCATTTGTTCCATTATTTGTATGTCACACACGATAACTGATCAGTAACAAAGATAACCATTAACATACTATCACTGCAATCTTGATTATACTAGTTCCAAAAATGAATGTAAAACAACCCATATTTTCCTTATCGTCTCCCTCCTGTATTTCTTTAATCTTTTCTAGTCTCATTATATTATCTATTACCTCTGGCGTTAGTACTTCCTATGGCGGAAATGAGACCGATCATATGGCCTTGTTGTCATTCAAGTCAATGATACAAGATCCATACGGAGCTCTGACCTCATGGAACACTTCACTACATTTCTGTGATTGGAATGGAATTAGATGTGGGAAGCAACGCAAACGAGTGACTGGTGTGATACTTTATGACCAAGGCTTAGCAGGATATTTATCTCCTCATATAGGGAACCTCAGCTTCCTTATTTCATTTTCACTCTTAAACAATAGCTTTAAAGGAGCCATTCCTCCTGAACTTGGTCGTTTATCAAGGTTGCGTTTACTCAATCTTGACAGTAACCAATTCGAAGGAGTTATTCCGTCTAACTTGTCTGGTTGTTCTAATCTTGATACACTCGTGATATCTGCTAACAAGTTAATTGGAAGCATACCAAAAGAGATCAGTGTCCTTACGAAACTTATTTTTATTGTTATTCATAGAAATAACTTAACAGGTGGAATCCCGGCTTTCTTGGGTAATTTTTCATCAATTGAATCATTCTCTGCAAGTAGAAATCCATTGGGTGGGAGCATTCCAGATACCTTAGGTAATTGGAAAAACTTGAAAGAATTATATGTTGGTGTTTGTAACTTAAATGGAACAGTCCCTCGTTCCATTTATAACCTCACACTCCTAACTAATCTTTCAATGCCTGATAATCAACTTACTGGTAGTCTTCCTTCATCCATAGGTGCAATGCTCCCTAATCTTGTGAGCCTTCAATTAAGTGTTAACGAATTCAGTGGATCTCTTCCACTCTCAATATCCAATTGCTCAAAATTAGGACTTATTGAAATAAGTGAGACTAAAATGAGTGGCAAGTTGGCAGTCAACTTCGGTAAACTAATACATATTTATCAAATAAGCTTAGCTGAAAACCTTTATGGAAGCGGTGAAGCTGATGAAATGAAGTTTATTGATTCTTTGAGAAACTGTAGCAGTTTAGAGATATTGGATCTTTCTCATTGCAAGTTTCAAGGAGTGGTTCCGAGAACAATTGGTAATCTTTCTGATCAACTCTCTTATTTAGATTTAACAGGAAATATGCTACATGGAAGCCTCCCTTCAAGTATAGGTAATCTAGTTGGCCTCACCAATTTAAATTTAGGAGAAAACCGATTCATAGGAAAAATCCCCTCAACCATTGGCAGGCTTAAAAAATTAGGAGTTATTGCTTTGTATCAAAACCAATTTTCAGGGTTGATTCCAGATGCCATTGGAAACTTAACTTTGTTGATTAAACTTGCTTTAAGTTCTAATAGACTGGAAGGGCGTATTCCTTCAAGCTTGGGGAATTGCCATAGTCTATCACAATTGTTCCTTTTTGACAATAAGCTGAGCGACGAGATACCTAAGCAACTTCTTCAACTTTCATCTCTTTCAGTGATATTAAATCTTTCTCAAAACAATCTATTTGGTTCACTTCCAACTGAGGTTGGAGACCTCAAGAAGCTGAATTATTTGGATTTATCTAGCAATAATTTATCAGGTAATATTCCTAGTAGCCTTGGAGGTTGTATAAGCCTTGTAACATTATCCCTCAAAGGAAACTTGTTTCAAGGCATGATACCACCATCATTAAGTTCTTTGAGAGGCTTAGCATTTCTTGACCTTTCTCATAATAATTTATCTGGCCAAATTCCTCGATTCTTGGAGAAGTTCTCCTTAGTATATATGGACTTATCATTTAATGATTTTGAGGGTGAAGTACCCGTTGTAGGAGCGTTTTCCAATGCAAGTACATTCTCAATTTTGGGGAATAGTAGGCTATGTGGTGGCTTAGCAGAACTTGGGTTACCAAAATGCAAGAAGACGAAGAAAAGTGATAAAGTATTTCCTTTCTTTGTAATTATCATTTTGATTGTTTTCATACTTGCCATCGTATTATGGGTTGTGTACATTTGGTCAACAAAGAAACGTGAAAGCCAGCATTTTCGCGAATTGTCAATGAGCAGACAATACTCACAAATTTCATACAGTCAACTTTGGGAAGCTACAAATGGTTTCTCTGAAACTAATTTGATTGGCAATGGTGGGTTCAGCTCTGTTTATAAAGGCATCCTTGATGATGGATTGGTTGCAGTCAAAGTTCTAAATCTTCGCATTCGAGGAGCTCACAGAAGCTTTCTGGTAGAATGTGAAGCATGGAGGAGTATCAGACACCGGAATCTGCTTAAGATAATAACTTCATGTTCAAGTCTTGATTTCCAAGGCAATGATTTTAAAGCTTTAGTATATGAGTTCATGCCAAATGGGAGTTTACATGATTGGTTGCATTCAAATGCAAATAAACCTAGACTTGACCTTCTTCAAAGAATAAATATCCTCATCAATGTTGCAAGTGCACTTGATTACCTTCATAATCATTGCCTAACAACCATTGTTCATGGTGACTTGAAGCCTAGCAACATTCTACTCGATGATGATATGGTGGCCCATGTTGGAGACTTTGGTTTAGCTCGATTTATTGGAACAAATACCAACCAAAACAACTCTACTGGCATTAGAGGAACCATTGGTTATGCACCCCCAGGTAAAATTCTAGTATATCTGATGTTTATATTTACATATGATATTACATTTTTCTAAAGTAAATGAGTTTTAAAACTTGCAGAGTATGGTCTTGGGAATGAGATGACAAGTAGTGGGGATGTGTACAGCTATGGAATATTATTATTGGAGGTGATGACCGGGAAAAAACCAACAGACGACATCTTCAACGATGGCCTAAGCCTCCATAAATTCGCGTACATGGCCTTACCAGACCATGTAAACGATGTAATTGATGGTGACATTCTAAAATTTCCTCAAGATGATGAAAATGCTATGAAAACAACGGTTTCAAATACAAAGATCATAGAAGAATGTGCAACTTCAACAATCAAGATTGGAGTTTTATGCTCCACAGATTCCCCACCACGACGTATGGATATAAAAGATGTTGTCCATGAGTTGCAACATATTCTCGATGTGCTTAAAAATATACTAGGTTGATGTTCTTGCTATTACAATAAGTATTACTGTGTTAGTTATATAATTTGCTTTTATCGGATCATCATTTATCAATTACACAGTTGCCTTGGTTGAGTAAATGCAATGACAACATTGTATTCGATCATTGTCAATGATTGTGATAGGTTTAAAAATGATCTTCATCAACTTGTATGGGAATATATATGCAATGTGTGGATATTATACAAGTTGCTTGTCAACACAAAAAATGAATGCTAACTTAAAGCGTCACCATTTTGAATTCTTCTAGCTCCCACCTAACTTGCTTGTTTAAATTTTTTTTACGTAAAATTATACTTTTATAATCAAATTTCAAGAATCATGGAAACATATGATTTCCAGACATGACAAATATAAAGATTTGGACTGAACAACGAGCCAACTATATATATTATAAAACCCAGTGGACCATATGACCCATGAGAGCCCAAAGTTATTGGGCCTGGGTTTCGGGCAGGAGCGGTATCCAGGTTTGGCCATATACTTGTAAAGTTGTATTTTAATAGTTTCAAAAAGAAAATAATAATAATAATAAATAAAATAAATAAATAAAAAGTTGCTAGTCATATTTTTTGCTTCTACAAACAATTAGATTCAATTTTAACTTAATTTAGTTCAATCGAAGATTCATACTGTTTTCTTCTATTATCTAGAAGATTGCTAAGATATGTGACCATTTGTAAACAAGTTGGCTTATTTAGCAACTTTTTACATGTTGTAAAAGTTCCAAGAGTTTATTTGATTGTTGTGACAAAATAAGTAGCAGGTAAGACATGTTCTACATTGACTCTGACTATTTCTTGGGTTCTTAGAGTCAAAACTTTTCCTTGTGATCATTTAATCTAGTCATTTTTATGCATATTTAGCGTGTGGAAAACTTTTCACAACCACCTTTGTTTTTTCTATACTTCTAGATAACATGCAGAAAAAAGGGTCAGGTGATATATATATTGCAATCATGGTGTCTTAAAGCCATTTACCTTTCTATATAGAAATATATAGTTATACACCCGAGTTATTCAATTCGCGCTAGTCTGTCGTTTATATTAGATTCTTAGTTTCCTATACTATGCTCGTTATAGTGTTGTTTCTGCTATGCATTGGTTCATTTGTCGATGGTGATAATGTTACGTTGGGGAGTACAAGGTCTTGTATCGAGAAAGAGAGGCAAGCTTTACTGTTAGTAAAAGAAAATTTAGTTGGTGTCCATAATAGTTTAGGTGATTGGGGTAGCGAAGAAGAAAAGAAGGATTGTTGCAGATGGGTTGGTGTAAGTTGCGACAACCACACTGGTCATGTTATCGGACTTGATCTTTCTAACTCTTCTAATCGCTTGGTGGGTAACATTAGTACATCATTACGTGTATTGCATCAATTAGAATATCTTAACTTAAGTGGTATTGACTTTCAGTCCAATCCTACACCAAACTTTTTGGGTTCTCTTACAAGCTTACGACGTGTGGATATTTCTGCTGCAAATCTCAGTGGACCTATTCCTCATCATCTTTCATATCTCTCCAACTTGCTTCATCTTGATCTTAGTCAAAATATTTTGACGGGGTCTATTCCGTTTTCCTTTGGAGATTTCACTTCACTTACATATTTAGACCTCTCAAGAAACCAATTAGAAGGTGTCATTCCAAAATCTTTTGAAAATAGTTCATCTCTAGTTCAGTTGAATTTGTCTGAAAACCTTCTTAACGGGACGTTGCCCGGCTTTTCTGGATGTCCAGCCATTAAGGAACTAGTCCTGCATCGCAATAATTTGTCTGGGGTTGTTCCTTATTTCACAGGATGTTCATCCTTGAGTGAATTGTCTCTTGCATATAATTATTTGAACGGCTCCATTCCCGACTTTACAGGATGTCAATCCTTGAGGAAGATAGACCTGTCTAGTAATCGGTTAACCGGAAATCTACCAAATAGCGTAGGTCGACTCTCAAATCTTGAGTTTCTTGATGTTTCATCAAACTTCTTGGAAGGCGTAGTCGCTGACGTTCATTTTCTAAATCTCACTCAGTTAACGTATTTGGACTTATCTTTCAATTCTTTAGCATTAGAATTAAGCTCCCTTGCGAAAATTTCTTTCCAATTGAAGACCATATATTTGCAGTCCTGCAAGTTGGGTCCTAGTTTCCCACTATGGCTCGAAACTCAAAGAAATTTCACACATCTTGATATTTCTAGTGCGGGAATATCAGATAGCATTCCTGCGTGGTTTTGGGACCTACCACTTGGATTGAAATTTCTAAATCTCTCTTCAAATGAAATAAAAGGTATGCTACCAGATATGCAGTTACATTTTGATGGGTATCCTGGAATAGATTTGAGTAAAAACCATCTTGAAGGTAGGATACCGTTATTGCCATCCAAACTGGTAGCCATAAACCTCTCTCATAACAAGTTCTCAGGAACACTTTCGTTTATGTGTCAAATGGATTCTGCTTTAACTTTCCTTGACCTCTCAGATAACTATTTATCAGGGACCCTGCCTGATTGTTGGTTGAAATTCCAAGAACAGCTTGTGGTTCTTAATCTTTGCAATAATAATCTATCTGGAAAAATTCCTTCTTCGTTGGGATCCTTAAATCAGCTTGAAGCATTGTATTTGCGAGGAAACGCCTTTGTTGGCGAACTGCCGATGGCATTGAGCAATTTGACAAAACTAAGGTTGTTGGATGTTGGGGATAATAAGTTATCTGGAAAATTCCCTCTAGCGTTAGGAGAAAGACTTTCTGAATTGTATGTTCTCGTATTACGCTCCAATAGGTTTTATGGCAGTTTACCTTCCCAAATCTGTTGGTTAAATAATCTTCAATTCCTTGACCTCTCTAACAATGGGTTCTCGGGAAATATCCCTCCGTGTTTTGGTAATATCACAGCTATGGCTAAGAAAGGCTTCGGAGATTATATTAACAACCATAATTCATCTTATGCAGGATCCCTGCTCCCAGATGACCTTGTGCCTCGTGCTATCTCATATGCACCATTTGGCAGAATTCCTGATCCATGTTTGGGACGAGGTGCAAGTTCTAACAATTGCCGAACTTATGGAAATAATCTTCATTCTGATGAAGTACTGAGAGGATCTGAAAAGGCTCTTTCTATTGACAAAACATGGTTTGTGTGGAAAGGAAAAGACCGTGCATTTGAAAGAGGCCTCCATCTACTAATAAGCATTGATCTTTCAAGCAATAAGCTATCCGGAAAACTTCCTAATGATATCACAAGTCTTCGTGAGTTGGTTTCGTTGAATTTTTCGTTTAATAAACTTCACGGGGAAGTCCCAAAAGATATAGGTCAGTTAAAATCGCTTCAATCTCTTGACTTGTCAAAAAATGAGTTTTATGGAATTATTCCCATGAGTTTATCTCAGTTAACATTCTTAAGTTATCTTGACCTCTCTAACAATGACTTATCGGGAAGAATACCATCGGGGCCTCAACTCCAACTCTTCGACTTTTCGTTTTATATGGTAACCCTCAACTTTGTGGACCCCCACTTACAAAAAGATGTGCGTTTCCACCTGCTACACCTGTTGAGAAGGAAGATGATGAAGATGCAGATGATGTATGGAAATCAGATTTCACAAGTTTGGGTGCTGGATTTGCAGTTGGATTTTGGGGGATCTGTGGTACTCTTTTGTTTAACCGCTGGTGCAGAAATTTCCTTTTTGCTTCATTAAGTCAATTTAAGGATTGGATGTATGTAACAGTTGTTGTGCAGTCTCGCAAACTTCAAAGTAAGATTAGAAGGACAATGAACATATCTATTCATAGTGCTATTGTTTCCTCTTAGTTACATAGAACATCAAAGGACTGGAAGCCGTCATCAGATCTATACTAGTTGAACATGAAACAACTATACATTTAGTAGTTTCTTTCAGTCAAGATATATTATGTTGGTCCCAAAATGAGTCGATATGAAATTGCAATAAGTAAACTTGAATAACTAATAATCGTCTAACATTTAAACGTTATGTGTACATACATATTTATACTATACGAATGGTTATATGATGAACCATCGTGTCTGTTCACAAGGGGTGCGTCCCTTGGTTATGTTTGTTCGAATGGCTGTGAATCCAAAAGACATGTCCCTTCAGTTTTTAACCGAAATAACTAACAACTAGAATAACTAACTATAACCGCTTGGCGGTTGTAAACTAATTAACTAACATCTTTGGTCCTTCGACTTTCGTTGAGAAGCAATATCGAGATTATATGTTCATATTCTCCTCCTTAATCTTGATCGTTGCTTCGTCCTAAGTCTTGAACTCCGAGCATTTGTCTCATAGTCACGAACTTCAGTCTTGGTAAGGCCTTCGTTAAGATATCTGCTCTTTGTAGTTCTCCACTGACGTGTTCCACATTGATATGACCATTCTCTACACATTCACGAATGAAATGATAGCGAATGTCTATGTGCTTGCTCCTTCCATGAAATAATGGGTTCTTTACGAGTGCTATAGCTGATATGTTGTCAACTCTAAGTGTTATTCTCTTTTCTTGCCATCCAGTTAATTCATTAAGTAGTCGTTTTAACCACAAAGCTTGACATGCTGCTCCAGTAGCCGCCATGAATTCTGATTCACATGATGATAGTGCCACTATAGGTTGCTTCTGAGTACACCAAGTAATAGGTGACTCTCCAAAATAAAATACGATTCCAGTAGTTCCTTTTCCTTGATCGGTGTTGATTCCATAACTACTGTCAGTGTAACCTGTAATCTTGCAGCCGCCTTCTTTCTTATATACTATGCCATGCTCCTTTGATATATCGGATTACTTGTTTCACTGCCTTCAGGTGATGATCCTTCGGATCTTGTATAAATCTGCTGAGTAGTTCGACTGAGTAACTAAGATCTGGTCTTGTATGTAGTAAGTACCTGAGACTTCCAATTAAGCTTCGGTAGTAAGTTGCGTCAACTGAGTTTCCTTCTTCCGCCTTGACCAACTTAGTGCCGGGATCCATTGGTATATTTGTATCATTACTATCCGTCATACTTGTTTCTTTCAAGATCTTATTGATGTATCATGTTTGCTTGATTGTAATCTCTCCTCCTGTCTGTGTAACTTCTATCCCAAGGTAATAAGCTAACAACCCTAAGTCGCTCTTTTTGAATTTGTCTTTCATCTGGGATTTGAACAAGTCTATTTCTTTCTTTGCAGTGCCCGTGATTATTAAATCATCTAAATATACTCCAACTATAAGTGTAGAAGTTTTGCTTCTCTTCGTATAAACTGCTTGTTCGAGATTACATTTCTTAAAGTCTAATGACTTCAAGTTTTGATCAAGCTTCACGTTTCAAGCTCTCGGTGCTTGTCTTAAGCCATACAAAGCTTTAGTTAGCTTGTAGACTTTTCCTGAGTTTCCTTGTTGAATGAAACCTTCAGGTTGTGTAACGTAGACTTCTTCATTTAATTCTCCATGTAAAAATGTTGATTTTACATCTAAGTGGTGTACTTGCCAACCATGATATGCTGCTAGTGCTAATATCAGATGAACTGTCTCTATCCTAGGAACTGGTGCAAACACTTCATCGAAGTCTATTCCTTGTTCTTGTACATAACCTTTTGCTACTAATCTTGCCTTATACTTAATGATCTTTCCTTTAGCATCTCTCTTGGCGTCCCATTTGAGTCCTATTGCCTCCTGATTCGTTGGCAATGTAGTAAGAGTCCATGTGTTGTTTTTGTTGATTGAATCTAATTCAATCTCCATGGCCTCAATCCATTTCTTATTTGTTGATGCTTCCTTGTAATTACGGGGTTCTTCTTCTGTGAAAAATAAGCTTGTTGCTTCTACTTCACGTGCATTTTGATAGATTGCCATTATATCTTTTAAACCTCGTATCGGTCTATGATCATATCTTTGATCTGAGCTTCCTAATGAGCTAAAACTAGTTTCTTCTTCTTTTGAGTTAGGGTTGTAAGTGTATGTTGGTGGTTTCATTGGTGAGTTTGGATCTGATGTTGGATCTGGTATTGAATCCGGTATTGGATATGTGTTATCATTGTTTTCTATGTTGACTGGTATAGGAATTTCATTGTCAACTTCGTCTACCACAAAACTAGCCCAAAATGTGTCTTGTGTACTTGCATCATCTCCACTTTTATCCCAATCCCACGGTGTTGTTTCCATAAACTTTACGTCCCTACTAACATGTTTCTTCTTTCCTATCGGATCATACAACCTACATGCTTTTGATCCTTCCTCTACTCCTAAGTAAATCATCGGTATGCTTCTGTCATCTAACTTCTTCAAGTGAGGTGTCGTTATCTTAGCATAAGCTGTGCATCCGAATATTCTCAGGTATTCCAAATTTGGTTTTCTGTTGTTGTAGAGGGCTTCATATGGTGTTTTATCTTCCAGGGCATTCGTAGGTACCCTGTTGAGTATGTAAATGGCGTGTTTGACTGCTTCTGCCCAAAAAATTAAGGGTAACTTCATCGCTTTCATCATACTCCTAGTAGTCGATAACACTGTCCTATTTCTTCTCTCCACTACTCCATTTTGTTGTGGTGAGTATGGTGCTGTCAACTGTCTTGCTATACCATTCTCCTTACAGTATTTGGTGAACTCATTAGATGTAAATTCACCTCCTCTATCTGTTTTTAGCATTTTTAATTTCAACTTCAACTCCATTTCAATCTTCTGTCTAAATTTCTTAAATGTGTTAAATGCCTGATCTTTCGATGTTAGAAAGTAGGCCCACATAAAACGTGTATTGTCATCTACTAATAGGAAGATGAGCTTCTTTCCAGAATGTGTGGCCGGACTTATGGGACCACAAAGATCTCCATATACTAAGTCCAACGGGTTCTTTGATCTGAATTTAGCTTGATTTGGAAATGGTGTTCTAATGTGTTTCCCTAATAAACATGCATCACAAATTTGTCCTGCATGATTTATTCTTGGTATCCCTTCTACTAGACCTTTTCTAGTCATCTTTTCTAACGCGTCAAAGTTCAGATGACCAAATCTAGCATGCCATAACCATGCTTGGTTATCTACGTTTGCTAAGAGACATATAGGTGCTTTTATTTGTAGTCTTATACTGTAAAGTCGATTCTTAGATCTTTTTACTTTCATAAACAATTTCTTGCTCTTGTCATACAAAGTCAGCTTGTTTCCATCCATGATGATCTTACAACCTATCTCGGACGAACCATCGTGTCTGTTCACAAGGGGTGCGTCCCTTGGTTATGTTTGTTCGAATGGCTGTGAATCCAAACGACATGTCCCTTCAGTTTTTAACCGAAATAACTAACAACTAGAATAACTAACTATAACCGCTTGGCGGTTGTAAACTAATTAACTAACATCTTTGGTCCTTCGACTTTCGTTGAGAAGCAATATCGAGATTATATGTTCACATTCTCCTCCTTAATCTTGATCGTTGCTTCATCCTAAGTCTTGAACTCCGAGCATTTGTCTCATAGTCACGAACTTGAGTCTTGGTAAGGCCTTCGTTAAGATATCTGCTCTTTGTAGTTCTCCACTGACGTGTTCCACATTGATATGACCATTCTCTACACATTCACGAATGAAATGATAGTGAATGTCTATGTGCTTGCTCCTTCCATGAAATAATGGGTTCTTTACGAGTGCTATAGCTGATATGTTGTCAACTCTAAGTGTTATTCTCTTTTCTTGCCATCCAGTTAATTCATTAAGTAGTCGTTTTAACCACAAAGCTTGACATGCTGCTCCTAGCCGCCATGAATTCTGATTCACATGATGATAGTGCCACTATAGGTTGCTTCTGAGTACACCAAGTAATAGGTGACTCTCCAAAATAAAATACGATTCCAGTAGTTCCTTTTCCTTGATCGGTGTTGATTCCATAACTACTGTCAGTGTAACCTCTAATCTTGCACCCGCCTTCTTTCTTGTATATTATGCCATGCTCCTTTGATATATCGGATTACTTGTTTCACTGCCTTCAGGTGATGATCCTTCGGATCTTGTATAAATCTGCTGAGTAGTCCGACTGAGTAACTAAGATCTGGTCTTGTATGTAGTAAGTACCTGAGACTTCCAATTAAGCTTCGATAGTAAGTTGCGTCAACTGAGTTTCCTTCTTCCGCCTTGACCAACTTAGTGCCGGGATCCATTGGTATCTTTGTATCATTACTATCCGTCATACTTGTTTCTTTCAAGATCTTATTGATGTATCATGTTTGCTTGATTGTAATCTCTCCTCCTGTCTGTATAACTTCTATCCCAAGGTAATAAGCTAACAACCCTAAGTCGCTCTTTTTGAATTTGTCTTTCATCTGGGATTTGAACAAGTCTATTTCTTTCTTTGCAGTGCCCGTGATTATTAAATCATCTAAATATACTCCAACTATAAGTGTAGAAGTTTTGCTTCTCTTCGTATAAACTGCTTGTTCGAGATTACATTTCTTAAAGTCTAATGACTTCAAGTTTTGATCAAGCTTCACGTTCCAAGCTCTCGGTGCTTGTCTTAAGCCATACAAAGCTTTAGTTAGCTTGTAGACTTTTCCTGAGTTTCCTTGTTGAATGAAACCTTCAGGTTGTGTAACGTAGACTTCTTCATTTAATTCTCCATGTAAAAATGTTGATTTTACATCTAAGTGGTGTACTTGCCAACCATGATATGCTGCTAGTGCTAATATCAGACGAACTGTCTCTATCCTAGCAACTGGTGCAAACACTTCATCGAAGTCTATTCCTTGTTCTTGTACATAACCTTTTGCTACTAATCTTGCCTTATACTTAATGATCTTTCCTTTAGCATCTCTCTTGGTCTTATAAACCCATTTGAGTCCTATTGCCTCCTGATTCGTTGGCAATGTAGTAAGAGTCCATGTGTTGTTTTTGTTGATTGAATCTAATTCAATCTCCATGGCCTCAATCCATTTCTTATTTGTTGATGCTTCCTTGTAATTACGGGGTTCTTCTTCTGTGAAAAATAAGCTTGTTGCTTCTACTTCACGTGCATTTTGATAGATTGCCATTATATCTTTTAAACCTCGTATCGGTCTATGATCATATCTTTGATCTGAGCTTCCTAATGAGCTAAAACTAGTTTCTTCTTCTTCTGAGTTAGGGTTGTAAGTGTATGTTGGTGGTTTCATTGGTGAGTTTGGATCTGATGTTGGATCTGGTATTGACTCTGGTATTGGATATGTGTTATCATTGTTTTATATGTTGACTGGTATAGGAATTTCATTGTCAACTTCGTCTACCACAAAACTAGCCCAAAATGTGTCTTGTGTACTTGCATCATCTCCACTTTTATCCCAATCCCACGGTGTTGTTTCCATAAACTTTACGTCCCTACTAACATGTTTCTTCTTTCCTATCGGATCATACAACCTACATGCTTTTGATCCTTCCTCTACTCCTAAGTAAATCATCGGTATGCTTCTGTCATCTAACTTCTTCAAGTGAGGTATCGTTATCTTAGCATAAGCTGTGCATCCGAATATTCTCAGGTATTCCAAATTTGGTTTTCTGTTGTAGAGGGCTTCATATGGTGTTTTATCTTCCAGGGCATTCGTAGGTACCCTGTTGAGTATGTAAATGGCGTGTTTGACTGCTTCTGCCCAAAAAATTAAGGGTAACTTCATCGCTTTCATCATACTCCTAGTAGTCGATAACACTGTCCTATTTCTTCTCTCCACTACTCCATTTTGTTGTGGTGAGTATGGTGCTGTCAACTGTCTTGCTATACCATTCTCCTTACAGTATTTTGTGAACTCATTAGATGTAAATTCACCTCCTCTATCTGTTTTTAGCATTTTTAATTTCAACTTCAACTCCATTTCAATCTTCTGTCTAAATTTCTTAAATGTGTTAAATGCCTGATCTTTCGATGTTAGAAAGTAGGCCCACATAAAACGTGTACTGTCCTCTACTAATAGGAAGATGAGCTTCTTTCCAGAATGTGTGGCCGGACTTATGGGACCACAAAGATCTCCATATACTAAGTCCAACGGGTTCTTTGATCTAAATTTAGCTTGATTTGGAAATGGTGTTCTAATGTGTTTCCCTAATAAACATGCATCACAAATTTGTCCTGCATGATTTATTCTTGGTATCCCTTCTACTAGACCTTTTCTAGTCATATTTTCTAACGCGTCAAAGTTCAGATGACCAAATCTAGCATGCCATAACCATGCTTGGTTATCTACGTTTGCTAAGAGACATATAGGTGCTTCTATTTGTAGTCTTATACTGTAAAGTCGATTCTTAGATCTTTCTACTTTCATAAACAATTTCTTGCTCTTGTCATACAAAGTCAGCTTGTTTCCATCCATGATGATCTTACAACCTATCTCGATAAGTTGTCCTAGACTAAGTATGTTGCTTTTGAGGTTTGGAATGTAGTAAATGTCCGAAACTATCTTTTGTTTTGGTTTCTACATCCTAATAGTATTGAACCTCTACCCTTTATCTCTATATATGATCCATCTCCAAAACGAACGCGTCCAGTGATGCTTTCGTCAATATCCTTAAAATGACTCTTGGTTCCCGTCATATGGTTACTTGCACCATTATCTAAATACCATATGCTAGCATCTGTTGTAGCATACCTTCCGGGTTGTATTTGTCCTTCGTTCAACAAAACTTCTTCGTGTTCAGTTTCGTGCCTAGCCATTAATAGTGATGGTTCATCGTCTTCTAAGATAAGGTTTGATTGTTCCTGGGTTGTTGATGATTTTCTGAAGTCTTTCTTCATATGTCCTTATTTCCCGCAATTGAAACATTTTACTTTCCTTATATCCCACTCACGTCTACCTTTACTTGACTTATCTTTGTGAGTTGAGTTTTCTCCATTCGAGTTATCTTTATTTCTATTATTTTGCCAGTTTCCTCGTGAGTAGTTTGATCTACCTCTATGTTTGGTAAATCGTTTTCTATTCCTAGAGTGTTCATCTTGTGCGAATAGTAAGTTATCCTGGCTTTCTACTTGTCCTCCCTTTCGGAGTTTTATCCTTTCTTCGAATGCCTTAAGTTTTCTAGCGATCTCATCTAAGGTAATATCGTCGAGATCGTTTGTCTGTTCTATGGATGCTACTATCTGGTGTGGAATCTAATAGTTTTCTTACTAAAAGTGATTCATCCAAAGTCTTTCCTAATTCTTTAGCCTTCGTGGCGTAGCCATTTAGTTTGTCCGTAAATGCATCCACCGTGTCATCTTCCTTCATCTGAAGAGTCTGAAATCCAATCATCAATGATTGTAACCGTGCTTGTTGCACTTTCTCTTCTCCAACGTGTCTCTTCTTTAACGATTCCCATAATTCCTTTGCTGTTTTACAACTTGCTACTTGTAAAATCACATCTTCGGTCAACGCTTGATATAGTAAGGCCGTCGTCGCCTTATCCTTCTTATCATCTACTTGCGTGTTTTCCTTAGGTTCTATTGTTTCCCATAAACCATGTGCTTCTAGTATAACCTTAATTTGTATAGCCCAAACCGTGTAATTTGTGTTTTTGAGTTTAGGACATTGGTATTGTGCAATAGGCGTTACGGGTTTCAGTGTTGTTGATGTGTTATTTGTATCGTCACCAGCCATCTTAAAGGTGTTTATAATCTTCACCTTCTATTCGTATGGGAATTTCTAACCAATGTGGTATCACTTAATACTACGGGAACAGAAATAGTTATCCGGGAATCCTAATAGTACGGGATCAATATAAAGTTCTATGGATTTCCTAATAGTATAAAATAAGTATCTATACTATATAAATGTGAAATGGAATCCAAAGTTTCAATTTTGTGACCTTGTTGTTGTGTTAAACACAAGTGTATTTCCTTCTGTGTCGGTACTCGAATATACCAATTATGCCTTTTCTTTTTCCTTGTTCACCAAACCAATTCACGTACACCCTTCTTTGATGTTGTCGAATTGATTTTTCAATTAACCACACTTCCACCACGTTGTTCCTTTTTTTTCTTTTCTTTGTGTCGACTTGAAACCAAAGCGTGCCCTAGACCCTTGTTTGTCTCGGCTTTCTTCCAAAGAACACCAAGTGTTCTCGGTAAACAACAAGGCTTGTTGTTTGTTGTTTTTCCTTTGATTTCCAAGTTCGTATAATCACAAAGTATCCACAATACCTCTCGGTATTTTCAAAAAACAAACGATTGTTAGTTTTTTTCTTCTAATACTACCACGGTAGTATGCCTCTAAACAAGGTTAGCGAGATGCGTATGTCCTTGTTGTCTTTGTTGTTACTTGTGTTTTCTAAACGCGTTCCACAATACCTCGTCTTCTTTTATTTCTTTGTTACACACCGTACGTGCCACAACAAAATACCCCACGGTATTTTCAAAACAATTGATCAAGTTGTTTTATTTTCTCGTTGTTGCTATCCTTGTATTGCTAGCGTGTCTCCAAACAATCCTACATTGTTTTTTCTTCTCGGTATACCTTTCTTCCCAAGCAACTTTCCTTTTTTTCTCTTCCAACGTAATAGTGGGTCTTCTCTATTTCTTGACGTCTTTCTCTTCCAAATTGTTGCGTTAAAGTGCAACAATGGGTCTCCTGGTATGTTGTCGTGTGATGTTAATCAAAAACAAGAGTTTCTGCAAACGTTTGTTTTCTTTTCTTTCGTTCCTGCCGCGTACAACAGTCACACCAACACAACCAATAAGTCACCACTTCGTTTGGTGCCTTCTTGTTTGCAATTTCTACACAAGTACGGTCGTGCACTATTTTCCTTGCATCCTAGTTATCCAGGCAACGTGTTTATTGTTTGTACGTTGCGTCTACTTCTTCCTGAAACAAAGTTCCAATGCCTTTCTTTTCTTCTTGGTTTCCAACTTGGTCTCGTTAAGATTTTCTGGTTTTGATGTGTATAACGAGCGTGGCTCTTGATGCCAAATGTTGGTCCCAAAGTGAGTCGATATGAAATTGCAATAAGTAAACTTGAATAACTAATAATCGTCTAACATTTAAACGTTATGTGTACGTACATATTTATACTATACAAATGGTTATATGTGAACCATCGTGTCTGTTCACAAGGGGTGTGTCCCTTGGTTATGTTTGTTCGAATGGCTGTGAATCCAAACGACATGTCCCTTCGGTTTTTAACCGACATAACTAACAACTAGAATAACTAACTATAACCGCTTGGTGGTTGTAAACTAATTAACTAACATCTTTGGTCCTTCAACTTTCGTTGAGAAGCAATATCGAGATTATACGTTCACATATTACTCTAGTTGTAGCAGATCGTTATAGTGTTGATGGAGAAGAAAGTAGCTCAACTTTCATTGTATATATTGGTCACTTTCTACTGTAAAAAAGTTTGCAAGTGTCATTTAATGAATTCTAGATTTTGATTTTCTTATCATAATCAAGGTTAACCAATGTTGCATATGATCATTTATGCACATATATTATCAGACTGAATTTTTCAAGCTCTTGACAATTTATAACAACATTTCTGGAATGGTTGGTCATGGATCCATATCAATCTTTTAAGCCAGCTGGTAGTACTGTCGACCATTTAATACACGTTCCTAAGTTGATTCTGCTATGCATGGCCTTTATGTGTCGTTTCACTATGAAGCATATAAAAGGTTCCTATATAAGTATGTAGCACTTTCAGCTCCTGAACTGATGACAAAAGGCAAGTTCTACTCAGTCTTACCGCACATGTTGTATATATACTATATTAACATTCTGCTTGTAATTCGTGTGATTGATTAGATTTTTGGCAGTGCTGTACTATTATATAGTCCCTATTCGGGACTAGGCTTGCCGAGCGAATTAAAAATTGTGAAGACCGTTGTCCAAATGAAATCAAGTGCATGCTAAGTAATACTAGTATGTGTTTTTACTGGTTTTTGGCTTTTAACTTTCTTGATGTTTTGGAAATTCCTACGTCTTTATAGAACTGATCAAGGTTGAGATTTGTAGATCTAGGGTAAAACACGTTATCTAAACCCTAAACCCTGGGATTTGACGAGATGATAGGTGAGGTCACTACACCAAAAAGGACTTTTAGGGACGGGGAGAATGGGAGATGACATGATGTCGTCCCAAAGGTTCAATGGGACACACCATTTTTGACATTTTTTTGTCGAATGGTTGGCTATGGGACCCACACTTTTAGAGACGACGCACGTCGTCCCTAAAAGTGATGGCATATACATATTTTTTAATTTTAAATTGTTTGGCTGTAGGACTCACACTTTTAGAGACGACACATGATGTCTCCAAAAGTGATGTTACAAACATTTTGGGCTTTGCCTGAAATTAAAATACCCGCGAAAAAGTCAAGAAATCCGTACATGTCGTCTCCAAAAGGTGTAATTTTATACATTTTTAATGGGTCATTTAACTTGTAAATCCGTACATATCTGATCAATTACTATCATAAATCGTTTCTATTTGAGTTTTAGGCACTTGGGAAGCAAATGCTGAAAATTGGAACATTTATGGCTCAATTGGACAAAAAAACGAAGAAAACGACAAAGTCAAGAAAAAATCACAAAAAGGAGCCGTGACGGCGTCAGGATTACTAAGTGACGCCGTCACTTGAAGAGCAACGAAGATTACCAAGCTATAATTTTACCAAATGACACTCGACGATGGCGACGGTCTTGAGCTAACGGTGTCAGGACCAGAAAAGTGAAGAGCGACGGCGTCACAGCCTATAAGGTGACGCCGTCACAACTAAGTCGGTGCAATGGACGAAACCCTAATGACGGCGAGCTGATGGCGTCATACTTGTAAAGTGACGTCGTCACAAGTGTAAATCTATATATATTTTTCGTAGATTTTTCATTCAAGGTAACATCTTGGAGAGACCACTTGGGAGGACGAATTTGACAGCTTTTGTTGGCTTTTTAGCTCCTTTTAACTTTCATGTTTTATTGAGGATAAGTTATTATTCAATCTTTAATCATTACAATATTTCTATGTTTTGTGTGATTATTTGTTTATCTTCTCTTTTATATAACATGCTAGGCTAAATTTAATTTTGTTTACTTAGAGTTGAATGAAACCTAGTTATTGATTATTGATTGTCGTCTCTTGTTTAATTAGTTGTTGTTGCATTAGGAGTAGGAAAACTGGATTTATCTTAGCATACTAGCTTGAACATTCGACTAAACGTCCCACAACATAGATAGTTGGTTGATTCGTTGTATTTAATGTGTGAATTGAGTTTGCTAACATTGGTTAGTCCCAACGAGAACAAAATTCATAGGGTTAGGGATTGACGGCCTTTAGCGATTGATAATAAGGAATATACGCACTAATTAAAACAAGTAAGTGACAATTCGGCCAATCAATAGGAGATAACTAGAGAGTAATAAGATTCTAAGTAAGTACACTTTACCTATCATACGAGTTCCTATCAATTTATCTTTTCCGCATGTTTAGTTAGTTTAATTTAGTTTAATTAGTAGTTACAAACCAAACTCTTCAAACCCCGAGATTGTACCTTGCTTTCTAAAAAATATAATACAAAAATAGTCATCCCTCAACCTTTAGTCTTATTCCGTTATACACTTCGAGCCTACCCAAACTATTCCCCTAGAGAACGATCAATCCATGTGTCTTGCCTATACTATACTACAACGATTAGGTACTCTACCTACGAGGATTGTAAGAAAAAAAAAATAAATAAATAAATAAATAATAATAATAATAATAATAATAATAATAATAATAATAATAATAATAATAATAACAATAATAATAATAATAATAATAACTAAGTCGATCACGGATAACTTGTGTATGTGCGATTGCACGTAAAAGCTAACATAGCCCATGGATAACTAGTATATAACTGCAACTGCACATAGCTCTCTAACTAACTAGCAAGAGCATTCAGGGTCATAACACCATAAAACCGGTGCCAAAACCCCCTTTTTAGTGCCACATCAGCTTTTGTGTCGTAACATCATTCCTTCCACTCATGCCACCCAAAACATTTTCACTCATAACAAGCGATAACATATCATTTGGGCACACAATTTATCTTTTTCCATTTGTAAAAACAAATATACTTTTTTCATTTAAAAAAAAAATCACTTAGAAATAAAAATACAAACAACTTTTTTCTTAAAAAATGGAAGTTTAAATTAATTATACAAAGTTAAATAATTAAGGGCTAAATTTGGAACTTCAATAGCTTTAGAGTTTAATATAAAAATAAATTAAAAATAGATAAAAAGATTATAATAACGCAAAAAAACTCATTTAAAAAAAGAAAAAAAAAAGAAAACATAAACACGATCCGGATTATAACGCAAGTCGTATGTGTAGCGTGCGGTATGGCGTCGGCCCTTAGCGCCACCATCGGTGTCATGGCGCGATGTTGGTGTCGGCTACATAAGCCGAGGACCACATCAGATTTGGCGTCAATGCAAAGTTACAATATTACGGTAACTAGTGCTCTAAGTACACAAATGGATCTCCTAGTTTGCCTATCCCTTCAACTAATTTTGTCTTAAAATTGTTCCATCGGTTACTTAGTTAGACTTGTGGCGTAGATGAGCATATCATATAAAATCCTTATGTTTCTATTAAAAGGCGAAACCAGAACCTTACCGGAGATATTAAAACTTGAGATTTCAAAATTGCTAGAGATGAGTCGTACACAACATTCATTTTGACACCACTTTTTTAAAGGTGGCAAATGGGCAAGTCAGGCAGGCTCGGGCAACGGGCCAAGCGAGCTCAGTTCCTAATAGGCATGAATCAAACGTACAAAGTTGAAGTATGGGTCAAACAGGCACGGAACAAAACGGAAACGGCCGGCTTTAAAAATTTGGTGTGGTTTAGTTAAAAATATTCTCATGTTCATTTATTAACCATAACTAATAAACTAAATTTTATTGCTATATTTGTGTCACAAAAAATAAGTTAAAAAAATTAAAACAAGTAAAAAAAATATATGGCTATATATATACACTTTACAAAGTTTAAAAACATTGATTAAGCAAACAAGAATACTAAAACAAAATAAAAACATAAATTAAAAAAAAAAAAAAAAAAAAAAAAAAAAAAAAAAAAAAAAAAAAAAAAAAAAAAAAAAAAAAAAAAAAAAAAAAAAAAAAAAANCATTTAAAAAAAGAAAAAAAAGAAAACATAAACACGATCCGCATTATAACGCAAGTCGTATGTGTAGCGTGCGGTATGGCGTCGGCCCTTAGCGCCACCATCGGTGTCATGGCGCGATGTTGGTGTCGGCTACATAAGCCGAGGACCACATCAGATTTGGCGTCAATGCAAAGTTACAATATTACGGTAACTAGTGCTCTAAGTACACAAATGGATCTCCTAGTTTGCCTATCCCTTCAACTAATTTTGTCTTAAAATTGTTCCATCGGTTACTTAGTTAGACTTGTGGCGTAGATGAGCATATCATATAAAATCCTTATGTTTCTATTAAAAGGCGAAACCAGAACCTTACCGGAGATATTAAAACTTGAGATTTCAAAATTGCTAGAGATGAGTCGTACACAACATTCATTTTGACACCACTTTTTTAAAGGTGGCAAATGGGCAAGTCAGGCAGGCTCGGGCAACGGGCCAAGCGAGCTCAGTTCCTAATAGGCATGAATCAAACGTACAAAGTTGAAGTATGGGTCAAAAAAGCACGGAACAAAACGGAAACGGCCGGCTTTAAAAATTTGGTGTGGTTTAGTTAAAAATATTCTCATGTTCATTTATTAACCATAACTAATAAACTAAATTTTATTGCTATATTTGTGTCACAAAAAATAAGTTAAAAAAATTAAAACAAGTAAAAAAAATATATGGCTATATATATACACTTTACAAAGTTTAAAAACATTGATTAAGCAAACAAGAATACTAAAACAAATTAAAAACATAAATTAAAAAAAAAAAAAAAAAAAAAAAAAAAAAAAAAAAAAAAAAAAAAAAAAAAAAAAAAAAAAAAAAAAAAAAAAAAAAAAAAAAAAAAAGGAAACCATTTTGGTGTTTTTACCGCACAAATGAACTAGCCGGAGTCTATCAAACCAGCCGTTATTAATAAAGCCTACTATTATTTTTGCCCAAATTGACCCACTAAAAATGTTTATGCTGCCTAAAGAAGCCCCCAACTTTTGAAAAATTGCCTATATCAACCCAACTTTTTGGATATGGGGAAATTTTGACACCTCTACTTTTTTTTTATTTGACCCAATCTTTGGTTGATTTTATTTTTGAAATGTGTAACGTATTAAAAAATGTAATCCAAGAAAAGAAGTTAAAATAGGCAGACACACTTTCAAAACGATATTCAACTTTCACAAAACTAGTAACACAAAATACCATTGGTGGGTAGAAGTATTTAGCCATAAACTGAAAAATGACAAATGAAACCTGGTAAAAAAAAAAGGTGGGGCACTGTATAATCATTTTGGGTAATTGCGTGTTTATCATTTAAAAAAAGATTCTTAATTTGTTTTCCGTACAACCCACAAAACAAAACCATCTGTGTTCTCAATACGCATGCATTTTCTAATTATCTCCAAGATTCTTGTTTTTGGTTAGTGTGTTTTTTCGTATGTTGATGTGTGTTTAGTACCATTTTGTCTCCAAGTTGCTATTTTTTTTTTCTTTGTGAAATATAGTAACACATAGAAATACAAAGTGGGTTTATTGAGGGTTTAAAGAAAATGGCACCAAGAGGAAGACCTCCAAAGGTTTGATTTTTATACCTTTTTATGAATCTTTTTTGTTGTTTGATGATGACCCATTTGTGTTTTTATACTTATTTTGGTGTTTTATGAAATCTTTTGATTGTTTGATGATGTCCCTTTTGTGTTTTTTAGTTTTATTGATGATTAGTTTTAGTCACCAGGTACACATTTGGGGTACCTGGTTAGGCGGTTAGGCCGTGTAAGTGTGAGTCAAAAGACTTGCCCTCCCCGGGTAACCTAAACACGGAGAAACTCCTCCGTTTTTGTTGAAGATTACTTTGGTTTTTGTATGAATTTTTTTGATAGTTTGATGATGACCCATTTGTGCTTTCTACCTTTTTTTAATGAGTCTTTTGGGGTTTTATGAATCTTGTGATTGTTTGATGATAACCCATTTGTGTTTCTTGAAATGATGTTGCAGCGTACGACACGGATGGCTGCAGCCGTCGATGCAATGAAGGTAGTTGGGTTCACCGAAGATGTTGTCAAAGCTAAGATGAAAGAGCTCCTTAAGGTATGCAGTCTTTACTCTGTTTCTTTCACTATAATCTTCTTTGAACCGTTGTTGTTAACTTTTAATTTTTTGGGTGTTTTACAAGATCTTTTTGGCTTTAAAGTTATGTTTACTTGCGGGTTTATACAAAATGTTGTTGGTCATTATTGTTAGAGCTCACTAAAGAGTCAAATAACGGGTGAGTATGGGTCTGAATGATGGTGTTTTAGGTATAATTTTTAGAAACTGTACAAAACCCCCAAATTTATATAGGGTTTATGGTCTAGTTTGAAAGGGAGCCAATTTCAAACCGGTGCAAAATCTGTAAAATGTCAGCCTACATTTCAATTTCGTTATTCATTGTTTTTCATTTTGTAGTCAGATAGTGCGGTTTTGACCAGTATTTCAAACCAAAAAGTGAAATTTTATTTCAAGTGGTTAAATGTTGGTTTTGACATAGGATTCACTTGTTACCTTGTGGGAAATTTTATGGTTTGAAGTGGTGTGACATGTGGATCATAACATGGTTCGGTTACTAGTGATGACCTGGCACACCAAGGTAATTGCTAGAAATGTGTGGAAAGTTGCTCGACGTTAATGATATTTAGTGTTAACTCGCCTTCATAAGGCTTTCTTTGATTTCTGCAAAACTCGCCTTCATAAGGGTAATACTGAGGTTTGTTTCGTGGTACACAGGGGATTTTGGCTTGTAGATAAATATAAATACTGATTTTGTAGTGTTGGTTTGTTTTAGTCCCTTAGCCAATAAAAATTCCTACTTTCTTATCTTGGTTAATTGTATGGCTTCGGATCTATGGTCAAGTCTTAACTCTTACGATCAATTGGTTAACACAAAATTGTTTTTGGTCATCATAGATGGAGCTCACTAAAGGGTCAAATTATGGATCCGCAAGTTTGTTTAGGGTTAAAGGTTTATGGTCTTGTTTGAAAAGGGACCCATTTCAAATCGAAACAAAATATGTAAAAGGATCAGTCTTGTGTTCAGTTTAATTATTCTTTAATTTTCACTTGTGGGAAAATGTATGGTTTGAACTTTGAAGTGGTGATCATTGGATCAGAACAATGGTTTGCTCAATAGTAATGACAATAAAGGACACACCACAGTGATATATGAACATCATGTTAAACTTTGAATAGCTATATTACTAATGAGGTTTGTTTCATAATGCACAAGAGGTTTTGAGTCGATACAGATTCTTTGGTGTTAGTTTGCTTTAGTCCTTTAGCAAGAAAAGATTCCTACTTTTCTTATTCTTATATGTTTAAGTACTTAAGTCTCAAGATCAGTTGGTTTCATCTTGTCGGGTTTTTTGGTGTAAGTTCTTTACCCTGCCTTGTGTCCTCTTTGGTCGTTCTATAACATATTGATAAACAAGCTTTTCTTTTGACAGATCAAAGAACAGAAATCTGTTAGTCACCATTTATTATCACAGATAGACAGATTTCTTTTTATTGTATGATGATATTCTTATATTTCATATGTTACAAAATTATATGTTGATTTAGGAATATGAAGGGGAATATCTTTTTATTGAACAAGATGCTTACAAGGTTCTATTCGATGCTCTTCTTGATGATCAAGAGAACGAAATACAACATGAACAAAATCAAGTACAAGTTGTAGACGACGAGACAGCAAAGGTGGTAATTAAGTCGGATTTTGAAATATTGATCACTACATATCTTTACATGCTTTCTTATATACATTCTATGGACCATAAGATTATAACGGAAGATTATGAAATGGGCTAATTGATATCAGGCTGATGACTTTTAGTGTACTTAATGCAGAATGAGATCACTGAAGGCGAAAAGGAGGAAAAAGACCAAGCAATTGTGCCCGTCACCAACTTCATTGACATTCCAGTCTGCTCTTCCACCCCTCTTCCTATCCTTCCACCATCATCACCGAAACAATTGGCTGACTGTATACCACCACCACCACCTATGCTGGATGAATTTCTACTACTGCAGCCACCACCCCCATCATCACCACCACCATCGCCACCACCACCACCACCACCACCACCACCACCATCACCACCACCACCATCGCCGCCACCACCACCACCACCACCATCACCACCGCCACCACCACCTGTTTCGGATGAATCTCAACCTCTATGGCTGCCGCCGCCACCACCACTTCCACCATCACTTATCATGGCTTCCACCCTTCCACCACCACCTCTTAATGCTCAACCTCGAAAAAGAAAACCATGTCATGGTTGGTTCACTGATGATGATGCTGATGATGTTTATAAGGAGTGGAACTTTATAAATTTACCACCATGGTTCAACAAGCCGATTTTGCCACGAGTAACACCATCAACAAAACCAGTACGCCGTACAAGGTGGGACGTGAAGCCTGAAGAGATCTAGTTATCATACATTCTTCGGCGCAGTCTAATTGATGGATTACTAGTATCATACTTCATATTAGTATATTAAATATCCTAACATTTTGTTAAAAGTTAGAAATATGACAATCATATTGAGAATCAAGTCAAAACTGAAACTTTTTAGTTCAGTTATTTTGTAAGCTACTAAGCTAGTGATGGAGCTTAAGTATGCTAGTAGGTGCTTGTTGATCTTCTTAACAAGATATATAGACAAGCATAGTTGTTAGTTAATACTGAACAACATCAGGAATTATGGTTTTGTTGTGAATCTGGTATGTTGTAATGCTGCAATATGTATCAGTGAAAAAACAGGAGTCTGTGCACAAAGTCAAAGCTTTCCTTTCTTCTTATGAGATGTTTGCATGCATTGTGTTTGTATCTACTTTTTAGAATTTGTCCAATAGTATGATATAGAATTCAATAAGGTCCCATAAACTTAGAATATCTTTCAAGTCAAAATGTTGACTTTTGGAATAAGTCAAAATTAAAAGTTATACGTTTTTTAAGATAAGAAAAATGCAAGAGTAGTACAGTAATTTATTTACTTTGTTCATATAAGAACAATAATGTGATATTAGACTATGCAACTCTATCTTTGTAAAGAGATTACAAATTTAGATGTTTTATAAAAGTAAGTTATCATTCGTAAATGCAATTTCTTTTAGTTACCACAAGGTAAACAAAGAAATGAGGTTTCTCATTTAAGGACCGGTCTTTAAACTCAGATATATATGGCTCAATCGAGATATCCTCGTGACCATTTGTGACTTGTCACCCCAAATGTGACCGTAGTATCTTGTGAGGAGTTTATGTGTCTTAGAGAGTTGGATGTAGTGGCGCAAAGGCAATGCCAATCTTACATGGCCAAGCCGCCACCCCACCCTCCTGCGCCAAAGAGAGTATCATTTTTTTTAATCGGTTTTTTGTCTTTCAATCGGATATATTGGGTGCCAAAAGTGGTGTTTTGACTTGAGTGATTAGTGAGAGGGTTTTGTGTGTAAGTGATAAAAGAAGTAAAAAGGAAAAATGGTGATGTGACATAACGTGACAACACTTTAGCTCTTTGGCTTGAGCAAACACACCCAATGCTCTTACTACTAATACTTCAAGTGGCGGTTTAGTTACCACTCAAGGTACGTGACTCTGATAAAAGGTTTGTGGCTATCATATTATAATGTGAAATGTATCAAGTTTAACTCATGTCAAGTGCAAACAACTGACACTAACTTTTTTAAAAATATGACGGTTTTACTAGATCATAGTCAAAGTGAAAATTAGAATATCAATTTACGATTTTTCTATGGTAAGAAAAGTTATTTTTTCTTACTAGTATAAAGTAGTGTAAAAAAAATAGTGGACACGGATAAGCTAGTACGACGTCGTACCCTCGTTCATATATTGATTGGGATTTTATCTGGTGAATAGAAGAGCAAACTCTTATCTTGTTGACAACAGAAAACTGGTTCCGACAATGGCGTCCATGGCGGTCGGCGTTACAACAATTCCGATGATGATTTCATCTCCTTCGAATAATTATGTCTCATTCTCTCGTTCCCCTTCGGTCACTTCCGTCCCTATTATTTCCCAGTCACCCACTTCAATGTCACTATCTTCCACCTCAATTTCACCACTCAGTAAGTAAAACTAAAACCCTTTATTTGTTTTATGTTGCCCTCAATGTGTTTTTATCTAAACTTTTGTATTTACTTTCAGTTTATTGTGGAAGAGGGGATAAGAAGACTGCTAAAGGCAAGAGGTTCAACCACTCCTTTGGAAATGTGAGTTTTTTCTCCTGTTTTTGGGAAAAATCATGATTAGGGGGTGTTTGGGACTGTTTATTTTCAACTGATCATCTGCTTAACCAGAAAAGCAGTTTTGAGTGTTTTATTATCAAGTTATGTTTTTGTAAATAAGCATAAATTATTAAGCAGGTTGCTAACTTGATTATGAATCATCTCATCCACAGTTTGGGATTGCTTATTTTAAAGTTGTTAACTGGTTTGGCTTAAAGGGTGTTTGGGATTTTGCTTATTTCAAAGTCGTTATCTAGTTTAGCTTAAAGGGTGTTGAAATTTTGCTTATTTAAGTGCTCGGTGTTTGGATAAGATTACATATCTACTTATTTTACTACAGTAAACTATGTGTCAGCTTATTTTCAATTTATTAAATGAGCATCCCGAACACCCCCCTTAGTTTTGCTTGCGGATAAGCAGTTTTCAGTAGTGCTTGGGATTGCTTATCTGCTTTAACTTTTTAAGACTATGCACTTAAAAATAAGCAATACATGGATAAGCACCTAAATAAACAATGCAATATTTGCTCTATTTGTTCAACATTGTTATGCGAGTATGGCAACTCTGATTTTTCTAACAGCTTAAGAGTCATGGATAATCAGTTAAGATAAGCAAGTCTCATAATGTATTTTTAAACTCGGTATCTTAGACTTTGCCTTCATCCAAACACTCAAAATTTGCTCTTCTATGATATATAAACGGAATAGTCTTGGACTTATTATAAATATGGTGTATGATTGATAGGCAAGACCAAGGAACAAGAAGAAGGGGAGAGGACCACCAAGGGTGCCGGTTCCACCAGCACCTCCAAGGAAGGACAAATTTGACGATGGTGAAGTTGTCAAGATTGAGATAGATGAGTCCATCTTCTCAAACTAAAACATCTAGTTGTATCATTTATTTGTTTTCGTGTTGTATGTTTAAAACCCTTTTGTAAGAGAATTATCATTATCAAATTTGCTACTTGTCTGTGAATTTTCTGTAATCTGAATGGCATTTGAAACCACAATACCCAAATGTATTATCTCTTAGATTGCTCCAATACTTCGAAATATTAGTATACCTGTACATGTATTGTCATTCTCCATAATTTTTGGCTTTTTTACTAATAGAGCAGGGTTACCACAAACAAGGGTGTTTGGTATATTCATTGTAATTTTTAATACAACTAGTCATACGATAAGTCGATAATGCATTGATATGCTGCTGCTTTGCTATGGTATATGGTTTATGTTGACTGCAGCAATCTTACTTTCACAAAAGGTGAACACTAAGCTATACAAGTTGAATCAGCAAAATAACCGAACATAGTTCAACATCAGATAACTGTAAATCTTCCACACACCGACACAAGTTAATTCGAACATTATAATCTGTACATTACTCTTATAGTTCGTAAAGGTTGCATTAATCCAACAACTTTCAACAATCTCTCCCTCGAGGGATGTTTCAGCACAACCTTACCAGAGTTGCTGAATGACCGACAAGATATAGAGCCTTACACAATCACTGTAAGTGATATCATAATACATGTTTTCACTGAAGTATGTATGAATCCAATTGAATAACATGTGATAAAAGTTGTCAACTGCTCATTAAGAAATATATGCCAAAAACTTGAGAAACATTTGTCATTAAATAACCTTTGTTCATGTGCCTACAAGGCCAGTTACAGAGCCTTTTGTATCTCGTGAAATTGATGAATGAGAAAATTCAAAGTTCAATCTTTTAAGGTCATTGAGGATTCACATCAGCACATGATTTGCTTCCTTGAATTGCAAATCAGAGAAACTGTTAAGTGTTAACATAAAGTAACTGGGGCATTCGTTTCATTGGAAAATGAAAGTATCAATCAGAATCCATTAAGACAGTCTAAAAAAGTTAAATTTCAGTTAAACATCACATTCACACCCACTGGTTATCAAACTACCATCCTAGCTAACAGGCTAATGATTGTTCAAACATACACCACACACTCAAGAGGAACCCGAACAGGCAACCACCTTACTTTCAAGCAGGTAAACATATGCAGGTTTCTCAATCACACTATCAACCTCAAGGCAGGGGTTGAATCAACATGTATGAAGTTTTCAATATATACAAACATGAGCAAATGACACAACTTCCAGTGGACGATACCACTAGTACATCAGTAATGAAACAAACACGAGTAAACGCTACAAGATATTTAGCACTTTCCCAAAAACTTACAAACTTGTGATCTGCATTTACTAATTACAACTGAGACGATATACACTTACAGAACATGATATTCCGCAGCTATTGCAAACAAAACCAGCCATAACAAAGTTAAGATCAGAAAAAAAGAGGCCAATCATATCTAAATCAAGTTCTTATAACTTAAAGATTATTCAATCAATACACACAAAAACAAAAACAAAAGACAAAACAAAACATCATAACAAAGTTGTTTACAAACCAAACACCATAAACCTTAAACCTTAAAAAAAACAGACAATCATCTGTTACTATGATCATAATCAGTGATCTCCTTATCAGTAACAGATCTAGACAGCTGAACAATCGACCTCCCAATAGAATTAATCCAATCCTCCTTCTCCTTATCCGAATCCGCAATAAAATACATGGTATCAGACCGCGTAGAAAGCTCGAAAGAAAACTCTTTATTTATAACATCTTCAGCTCCTTTAACAGTAAGACAGCCACCCAGTGGGATCACGCCTCGCGGGCGTGATCCCCGGGTGACAATTGACTCCTTAAACCAAAAGAGTTTCCCCTGTTTCAATACGAACCAACGCCTGCGCCATGTTTTGATGTATTCGCCTTGTTTGGTCAGCCAGCCGGTGCGTTCGGGGTGGGACCAGTACTCGACACCGTCGTAGTCTTCTGGGTTCGGGGGTGTGTCGCCCATCACGGCTCGCCATAAGCTGGCCATCTCAGTGGTGGTTGATTGAAGGAGATGTGTTTTTTGTGTTTGTGACGGAGATATCTAGTAATTTTCAACCACGAGATATGTATTAAAGGGGGTTATTCTTTATTTTTGTTTTTAGTAAAGACTAAAGAGGTGTATAAAAGAAAAAAAGATATTTTTTGCTGTAGGGAGATTCGAAACAAATTTTATTTCTAAAATCTTTTATATAATAAAAGAATTACATTATTTTCGAGAATTTTTTTCTAAATAATTTTATTAAAAAAAAAATTGGCTAATCAATTTGCTCTATTTTGATATGTGATAAAATTGAGCAACGTAATTGGCTGATTAAAGTCATAATTAACAATGATTTTCGTCAAACTTTGTTTAATTTTGTATTGCCAGTAAAATTCGTAGAAAAATTAGTGTGGCAAAGTAAAAAAAAAAAAAAAAAAAAAAAAAAAAAAAAAAAACCCTTAGAAAAAGCGGGTGTAATTTTATAAACATTATACACTCAATTTTCTCTCTCCCCAGTTTCCATCTCATAACTCTAATCATAAACTATTAATTGAATTTTGTTTACAATCTAAATAAAACAATCGTACAAACAAAATCATCGATATGTTTTTTCAATCAAATGATCTTTAAAATCAAAATCAAGATCGGTACACAATTTGTTTTGATTGTTTCAATTTAGGGAAAACACATAGGGTTTGATTAAAGCTCTAATTTGATTTAAAAAATGGCATGGAAAAAATCAATTCATGTAGTTCATATGCATCTCCATAGACCTTTATCAAAATGAACGATAGAAAATACTTGATTCTTACAACCCAAAGTTTATAATGTAATACAATCTATCACAAACTTCTTCATTCAAGGTCTAAACGTCGTCGACTCAATTAAAATGTTTGAGTTTGTTGCACTCATTATACTTACAAATCTAATGGTCCCTTATGTATAGGCCTATATGAAATAAATAGATGATACACATATGTTAGCTGCGAGAGTGCCGTCAATTTTCGGTCATTAGCTCAAATGTAAGAACAATTAGTGAAATTGATAAATGATTTATATGACCAACAAATATATTTGAAATAAAGCTAACTATGAGATTGAAAAATGTGGTAGGATAAACGATATAGATAAAGAGAAATAAATTGAGTAATATAAATGTCATATTTTAGATCTCTCTATCATTACTCAAAATTATTTAGACGAAGATGAAAATAGTGAAAAAAAAAATCAATTTTTTTATTTATTTCTTGACAAATCTTTTAAATGGCACATATATTTACTTCCTAAAGATTGCCAAAATATTTCTCAAAAATAAAATAGCTCTAAATTAGATAAAGAAAAAGGAACAAAAAAAAAAGTAAAAACCCAAACTCTTTGACTTTTTATGTTTTTTACAACACAAATATCAGAAAAGGGCACAAATTAAGCTAGTAATACTTGTTCCGTTGCCAAAACCTCCGGCAAAGACATATATCACCGTAAGTCTTTTCACCCAAAATTCGTTTTTACTCTATCCATTAAATTGAATCATCTTACCTTATTATTTATCATTTGTTTACTACCTAGGTTTATATAATTTTAATTCTTCACTATTTACTTTTCATCTAATTGGCTGACCTAGATTGATATTATTAATAGTAATTGATATAAAGTGTAATGTCAGGATTATTGTTAATGATATTACGCGAATGTTCCTAACATTCAGGATTACTGTTAGTAAACTTACGCTGTTATGTGATTTAAGGTGTGTTTGGAGGCTTGATAAGGATTTTCCGCGTCTTAATGTCACTTTTTACTATAGAAATATACATGTTATCGGTTTATTTGGGTAAAACTAAGTTATGGTTATACATTCTCCAAACAAACATATAACGCTAGTGTAATAATAATGATTTGTTGATAATGCGTTATGCATATTCTATAAGGGGTAATTTGTTTAAGCTTATTTTTGGGTTTATGAGTTTATTTGTTTTCGGCTTATGTTTCGTAAGCCTAATTTTATTCGGCTTATTTTGAAATTTATGAGATTGTATAATTTTATTATGTCATAAACTCATAATAAGCTTAAGTAAGCCCATAAGTTTCAATATTAACAAGAAAAACTGGGCTTATGAAACATAAGCTGAAACCACATAAGCTCATAAAACCAAAACCAAAAATAAGCTTAAACAAACACCCCCTGTAATGAAGCATATATAATTGTGAGGCTTGAAATTTTGAACTGTGAGTCATACAATTTTGACAAATAGGATCGTAAGGATATGTTGGGGCCCCACAGTACTTCGCATAGAGATGTAAACAGAATCTTAAGCTTTATGCAGAACGTAGAGAACCCGCTTATGCATGTTGCAAGTCTGTGCTTCATCTGTATTATGTTTTTATCCTGAAAAGTGATTATACACAATGCACATCGCATGTCAGAACTCATAATTTATATATTATGTTTGCTGATGTTATGCTTTTGTAGTCATTTGAGGCTATTAATCTATGAATCTATTGAATCTGTTTAGGAAGTCACAAGTCAGGATAATTGATACTCAAACCTTAATGAAAATGTTAGGGAAATAAACAAACTTTGAGGCTATGGTACTTATATTATATGACTATCATATAATTAATGTTTTTTTGTTAACTTTTACAAAATGAGCTATGTGTCACAAATTAAGCAATTAATAATTTCTTTTTAAAGCAATATATTCCCAGCGTGCAATACATTTAGTTTCTTTATCGTTTTCATATACATGTTTATTCAACAATGATATTTTTCAAGTATTAAGATTTTTCATTTTTAGGAAATTCTTGGGTTCGATCTGGTGTGATTAAAAGCGGTGTCTTGAAATGAAGAAGAGAGCAGCAGCAGCAGAACTCAAAGTAAAAGCAGAAGAAAAGAAACCTAAGATAGTGGTTAAGCATGAGACATCTGAGGAGGAAGAATCAGAAGGTGAAGAGGAAACAGAAGAAGTTGAAGTATCTGATGCTGAACAAGTAAATGAGGACGATGAAGAAGAAGTCGAATATGAAGAAGTTGAAGAAGAAGTAGAAGTCGAAGAAGAGGAGGAAGAAGAAGAACAGGAAGAAGAGGATGAAGAAGAAGAGCAAGAGGAAGAGGAGGAGGAGGAGGAAGAAGAAGATGATGAGGCTTCTAAAAAGGAGACTCTTAGGAAGCTTCTGGAACCTTTACCAAAAGAAAAGATTATCGAGTTTCTCAAAGAAGCAGCCCTAAACGACCCGTCAGTATTGGCCACTCTCAACCAAACTGCTGAGGTCGACCCGGCTCACCGTAAGATTTTTGTCTTTGGCCTTAGCTGGGATGCCACAACAGACCAAGTACTGTCTGTCTTTAAACAGTATGGTGATATTGAAGAGTGCAGAGTTGTTACAGATAAAGTTACTGGAAAGGCCAAAGGCTATGGCTTTGTCCTCTTCAAAACCCGAAAAAGTGCACAAAAATCCCTCAAACAGACACAAAAGAAGATAGGACGGCGCATGGCTACTTGCCAATTAGCTTCTGCGGGTCCGAGTGGGTTCAATAACGACCAGGCCACTCTTACGACTGAAAAAATTGGACGAAAGATTTTTGTAGCAAATGTTAAGTCTCATGTGAATCCCGACGCACTTAGGTCCCTCTTTGCCAAGTTTGGAGAAATCGAGGAAGGGCCGTCGGGGATCGATAAAGCTACTGGAAAATTTAAAGGGTTTGCAATCTTTGTATACAAAACAGTTGAAGGGTGTAAGAAAGCTTTGGAAGAGCCCACTAAGGTTTTTGATGGTTGTCAGTTACAGTGCAGACAAGCTGTTGATGGTCAACGTGGGAACAAAAACACCAAAAGTTTGCCATCAGCTGCTTCTAATAGTGACATTGGTAATATGGGTTTTGGTTATGGAGTGTATGCTCCTCAGCTTATGGACCCAGCAGCCGCAGCTGGAATTATGGCTGGTCAAAACCCGATGTTGGTCTCTGCTTTGAATCAGAACAGTATATCATCAACACCCCAGTCATTTGGGATTGGTGCTGGTTATGGAATGAACACAGTGAGCCCAAGCATGATGGCCAATTATGGTCTGGAGGCATATCAGAATCCTCAGGTGGGACGTTCTTCAGCAGCTGGCACAACTCCAGCACTGGCAGCTAGACAACAATCTGAAATTGGGTCTTTGGGAACCAGTCTTCCACCATACCTTGGCCGCTAGTAATTTATGATTTTTTTCTTTTGTAAAATGGTTAATGTTGGATTGCGATTGATATTTAGTTTCCATATGTTTTTTTTTAATTAAAGAAATATGTAATGTTTATGTTTTTTAAAGTAGTTCTGATATTCATGGAAGCTGTTGAACATCATTTTTGGATAGTCAAAAATGCATAAGCTAAGAGAAATGTCCTCCTGATGGGTTGTTGCATATTTTTGGCTATTTTCATTAGCATCGTTTTCAGGAATGGTTCATAGTATTTATTTGAGTTGCTGTTTTGGCTCTTGAGCTCTGAGTGCAGGTCTGGTGTATATGCATATTGAATTCTGCAGGAAGTTTATACAGAACATCAGCCTATTCATTAAAGGTGATACGTTCCTCAGGTGTTCTGGTCAATTTGTAGGATGTAAGTTAGATGTAATGGATGGTCTCTTGTATCTGCAGATTTGTTCTCTTTATCTGAACTGTGTTCACTTGAAGCATGCGGCTCTTTGTTTGCAGAGCTTCCAAAACTGGTTCAATAACTGTTCGCCTTATGGATGATTTGTTCAGGGTTTAGGTCAGTTCTCAAATTGATATTCTTGTGTATTGCTTAATTATTTTAGTGTCTGTGGTGCCAGTTGGGTTGCATGATTAGTGTTTTAATGGAATAAATCCAAGATAGTCAAATCTCGAAGAGGGTCTACAAGACTTGCAGTCTTAATCAATTTGTCTTGGCGAAGTATTCACTTTGCATTTGTCTGTTATAAACATTAACATAGAACGGCAGAATATCAAAAGTTATTAGTTTTAAAACTTCTACTACATCCATGTCTCAGCTACATAACTTACCGATAATTTTTTCAAACAAAATTTTCTATTATTTATCATCTTCCTCTCGTAATGCTTTACTTTTTTATTTTGTTGTTATATTTGTGATAACCGGCACCATCTGTGACTCTTATGGAGGAAATGAGACCGATCACCAGGCTTTGCTGTCGTTCAAGTCAATGATCACCAACGATCCATACGGAGCTCTAACATCATGGAACACTTCCCTTCATTTCTGTCATTGGAATGGTGTTTCATGTGGAAAGGTACACAAAAGAGTGACTGCTTTACAACTACAGTCACAAGGCTTGGAAGGCTCGTTGTCTCCTCATGTAGGGAACCTCAGTTTCCTTCAGGTGTTTTCAACAACAGCTTACAAGGATATATCCCTAATGAACTTGGTCGTCTATCCAGGCTGCTTGTCCTCGTTCTTGGGAGAAACAAATTTGACGGGGGCATTCCTACTAACCTTTCTAATTGTTCTAATCTTAGAGAGCTCTCCGCTTACTCATAATAAGCTAGATGGAAGCATACCCAAGGAGATCAGCTTCCTCTCCAAACTTACTCATCTTAATATTCATGATAATAAGTTAACAGGTGGAATCCCACCTTTCCTGGTGAATATCACATCACTAAAGTTATTCTCAGCTCCTAAAAATCCGTTGGATGGGAGAATTCCATACACCTTTGGTCAACTGAAAAGCTTAATAGAAATTGACTGTGGTGAATGTAACTTAACTGGAACCATCCCTCATTCCATTTATAACCTCTCCTCCTAATTTATGTTTCCTTACCTAGTAATCAACTTACGGGCAGTCTTCCTCTAGAAATTGGTGCAATGCTTCCAAATCCTGAGTACCTTCAGTTAGGGGACAACCAACTCACTGGACTTCTTCCACCTTCTATGTCTAATTGTTCAAAATTACAAATTCTTGAGCTGAATGAAAACAGTTTCAGTGGGAAGCTGACTATCGATTTTGGAAAATTAAGAAACCTTTCTTATATTTTGTTACGTAATAACAACCTCCATGGATGTGGAGAAGCCGAAGACATGAAGTTTATTGATTCATTGAAAAACTGCAGCAAATTAGCGACTTTGAATCTTTTTAATTGCAACTTACAAGGAGTGCTCCCAAGTTCAATTGTTAATCTTTCCGATCAACTCACGTCGCTATATTTAGGAGGAAATCTATTCCATGGAAACCTCCCTTCAAGTGTAGGTAGTCTAGTTGGTTTGACCAATTTACATTTAGATGCTAACCGATTTAAAGGAAAAATCCCCAGTACCATTGGTGAGCTTCCAAAGCTTCAAGTTCTTAGTTTGCATAATAATCAGTTTTCAGAGTGTATCCCAGATGCCATAGGGAACTTATCATTGATTACACTAAATTTAGATTCCAACAGATTGGAAGGGCACATTCCATCCAGTTTGGGGAATTGTCACAACCTATTGGAGTTACACCTTTATTACAATAAACTCAGTGGGAAAATACCAAAACAACTTTTGCAACTTCCGTCTCTATCCATAACACTAAATCTTTCTCAAAATCTACTGTCCGGTTCAATTCCAATAGAGGTTGAAGTGCCTTGGTGGGTGCACTAGCCTTACACTGTTATCCCTCATAGGCAACGCGCATTTCAAGGCATTATACCATCTTCATTAAGTACCTTGAAAGGATTGGAGGTGCTCGACCTTTCTCATAATACTTTAGCAGGGAAAATTCCCCGGTTTCTGGAACGGTCCTCATTCATATTTCTGAACCTATCCTTTAATGATCTTGAAGGTGAAGTACCAGTCAAAGGAGTGTTTGCTAATGCAAGTTCATTCTCAATTTTGGGGAATCCTAGGCTTTGTGGTGGTCTTGTCGAACTTGGGTTGCCAAATTGCAAAAAGACAAAGAAACATAGAATAAATTTTCCTCTGTTCATAATGGTCATTATGATTGCATCCATTCTAGTCACTGTATTATGTTGTATGTATGTGTATGATTGGTTTAAGAAGAAAAGTGATGGCCAGTCGTCTCAATTGTCAAGGAGCAAACGCTTCTTGAAAGTTTCATACAATCAGCTTCTCAAGGCTACCGATGGCTTCTCCGAAGCCAATTTGATTGGTTCAGGTGGGTTTTGCTCTTTTTATAAAGGGACACTTGATGTTGATGATGATGGATTTGTTGCGGTCAAAGTTCTACATCTTCAAAATCGAGGAGCACAGATGTAAAACCCGAAAATTTTTGAAACCTAATTTCGGTATAAATTTGAAAATTTTAAAAACCTTACGATACGTTTATATATTTATATTAGAAATTGTTACTTTGGACAAATTAGCTATGTCATATATTAAAAATTACAAATAAAAAACTAAACTTTTAAAGCAACAATTTACTAACACATTTAATTCTTTTGACCCAAATTAAACTCCCATAAACTACCTTAATCGACCCAACCTTGTAAACATAACCGAACCATTCTTAATCTATCTTTAAAGCCTATATTAAAACCTAGTTACTAATATTAACTGACTTATATTGTGAGAACCATAACCTGCCATTGAATGACTTTTATGAGCTAAATTAATCACATATTGGAACCAAAAATGTCACGCTCCTTTGTGTTATTTAAAGTTGAGTTGTTTTTCTTTGTTTCCTCTATTCGAACAACAGACAACGTACAACAGACAAATATATTGTTCTTTTTCTTTCAATGCTGCTACTACTATCTTGATTATCGAACAAGTGTTTTAAACAATTTTCTTTTTGTGTTTCTATCGTCAGTTTTGATCGACCTCCCAAGGTAATCGGCTCTTTTAATTTTCCTCTTGTTTTGTTCATAACCGACCCTATATTCATTACTTTCTAAATGACCCTTGCTAAATATTCGACCCTATGATGTTAACCATGCTTGTTTCCGTAATAACGATCTAATAAAAACTGATATATATCGACCCATATTTTTGTACCTATTCGAATATATCGACCCTTTTAAAACTTACCATTCGATCTTAGTTTCTATTAAGATCGAACCATGTCCTTTTATTTTTACTACTCGACCCATAAAACTGATTGCATGCGACCCAACATGCTTATATAATCGACCCATAAAACTTGTTGTTAATCGAACCATGTACTATTCGACCCTAGCTATGTTCGTTTATATTCGACCCTCGTGTTGCTTTGTTTTTGACCCCATGTTGCATGACCACTCAATCCTTGTTCTGTTCGAATGATACATATGTCGACCCATTATAATAAACGCATGTATTTGAATTGCAAAATATATACAAACTGGTACTTTTCTTTACGTGGTTTGTAATTGAGCCATGCAAAAGTTGACCCTTGTATTTCTTTTTAAAATATATATCGACCTACATTATTTTAATGAATTCTTATATTGAACATGAGTTATGTTTTATCTACTTAGTTGTGTAATAAATATTTTCGGTTATTAAAATGTTGGACTAATGTGATTTATATTATTTGGACATAATAATAATTGGTACGTTTCGGTTAAATAAACTTAGTGACACTGAATGTATTTGAAACGCTAAACCTAATGACATTTAATATGTATTTGTAACCCTAGTTGATCATTAAATGGCATTTAATATGTTTTAAAACCCTAAGTTAACTAAATGTGGAAACTTACTTAATATGTTATGAACCCTAATCCGTGTAGATTCGTTGAAGAAAACGTAACGTCCATTGATTCATTTGCTTTCTATTCAATTTCATAAAGGTACGGATATTCAGTCTTTTCTTTTAAAGATTCCTTCATTTGTAATTTGTATCAGTACGAATATTTTGGATACCACTTTATGTACATCATTATCAGTTGGTTCGTTTGTTTAACTATTCGTTTCTCATGATTCGTATTCATTGACTTTGATCCGCTTACTTTGATATGAACCGTTGATATGAACCCTTGACTTGAACCATTGATATGATCCTTTTGTTATGATCCACCCACTGGTACAAAAAGTTCTATCAGTCACGCCCAAAATGCGTGACGATAGGCATATAGTCACACACGTTTTTTTCGTCGTGTGTCACCAAAAGTCCCGCCACCGTAGGTGGCATATGGTGACGTTGTTGAGTTTGTGTCCTTTTCCATCGAAAAAGAGTGACCAAAACCCCGAATATGTGTGACAAATTAGGCACAA
>LBNU01027721.1:108225-141351 GCA_014162995.1 Artemisia annua | reverse complement strand
TTTTGTTTTGGTAAAATTAATGAGTAGTTGTGTAATATATAAAGGGGTTAGGTTTTTTCATAAATTTCAACTTTCCAAATACACATTAATTCCAAAGAAGGTTGCTATTGCATTTGAATGATTCAATACTTTCCAACTAAAAAATAATTCCAGCCGTGTAATAGAGTATCATTCAAGATTGTAATAGAGTAGGAAGTCAGACTTACCTAAAGTTGCCATTTATTGGTTTAATTTGCAGTTTCGGTTTTTACATTAATTGGCCAGCAGTTTCCGTTTACATTAATTGAGCAGGCAATGATTTACACATTTCACAAGGGTAAAATTGGGATTGACTGAAAATTCAGTTTTTCCACTTTTTCACTTTGACCATTTCTCCATTATATGTAGTAAAGATTTATAAGTAAGTAAACCAATAACGTATAAGTTTTATTGGGCTTGGGCCAATAATGGAGGCCATCATCTTAAAGTCTTCTACGGAGTATTATGCTAGGCTGCTAGCTAATTAAATTTGCTATACTTCATCTCTTAATTTATTTATTATGAAATATGTTTTGCTTACTTAGCTCACTAAACGACGTCATATACTACAATCAATGTATAAACGCATACTAACACTTCTACATATCTTTTTAACTAAATATTTGAGGGAAAACCCTGACCTTGGTGCATTTTTTTTTTGTGTTGATTGCCCTTTCCTCAAAAATTTAATACTAAAATAATAAGCACATGTTTTAATGAATCCGGAACTCAACTTAGGAGTTTTGAAACTATCTCTCCAAACCATGATGTAACCAGTCAATTGAATATTTACAGTAAAAGAGTGATCGCGCTAAGGCAATGCCACAATGGTATATATTAGTATTATTTGAATAATACCTCTTAAATGAAAACAAATAGTTTAAAAATGTAGTTTGAGCTTATTTTCCGTTTAGTAAAAAGTTTATCAAGACTAGCTAAGTAATGACTCGTTTGAATTTGTGGTTATAAGTAAAATAATACAATAACTTAATGTTTTCGTTAAAATTTAACATTTATACTACCGGATAATTTATTTCTAATTACTTCTTTCGTTTCAAATAAAACGTTTACTTTTAGGTTGCACAAAGTTTTATAATTTCTCACTAAATAAAATCTCTCTGTCAATCAAATATCATCTTGATCTACTAAAATCTCTTTTAATTGGTTTAAAATATAAAGTAGATACTTATTTTAAAACAATGATAAGTAAATACAAACATAAAGAGTAATAATGTACTTAATATTAGAATGAGGGCTACCGAAGTATAGAGATGTCTCACAATTTATACAATTTCAGCTACACATACCTAAGACTATGATTATTTTGATGGTCTTTTAGCCTTTTCAAACCGATACTACATAAAACCATATAATCACATTACAAAAAGCATTCTGTTATTGATCACATCCTAAAGAAATAGGTGAATTCCATATATATATCCCTTCTAAATGGATGATTGTATATTAGATCAAGAACCTCTCAAGTTAGAGTAAAACATAACTGATCATATTTGTTTTATTGTGAAGGTAAATGAATAAGTGGGGTCATATTTTTTTATTAAAAAGAAAACATTTTATGTATTTAACTTATTTATAATTGATGAACATGATCGATCATGTTTAACTCAACTTGAATAACTGGGTCATATTTTTCATTAAAAGAAAATGTTTTACTATGTATTTAACTTATTTGTTTAATGGAGCCTACGTTTAAGCTATTGCATCACCCAACAAAATCCCTGACTAGATGATGTGTATCTTATAGTCATACGAGTAATGTGTAATGGTGTTTAAGCATGTTTTTGATAAATATACAAGTTTTAATGAATATATATATATATATATATATATATATATATATATATATATATATATATATATATATATATATATATATATATATATATATATATATAATTATTAAATATAAATAAAAACACACTCATCAACTTTATATGCTTTTCAGCGGATATTGGTAAAATACAGGAAAACACGCTTTTTCCCCTCCCCTTGTCCCAATTTTAGCAACCAAACACACCCATTTCAGCCCTTACACAACCATATAAACGAAAAAGTTAACTGGTCTATACGGATTACGGAGGAACTCCATAGTTTCATTAAGTTAAAAAGTTGTATGCTATTAGGACCAAAATTCTCCTAATATTATAAGGTATTACTGAAGTATTCTCATTTCAGTTTCTAAAAGAGATAATCTACTAAACATAATAAGCCATAACAAATAAATGAAGAAGCTAAGTAAGAAGCATACACTAACATTAAACACCACGATTTCACCGGCACAAATTGGATCCTTACTCATATGGAGAAACAGAATATCACCCTACACAACATTTAAAAGGGGTAACTTGCAGCATTCGTCAAGCAACAACAATGATATTCATAAAAACAGTGCACCTCAAGCTAAACTTCAACATATATCAGCTCACTTACCCTTTTAATGCCAGGTTCTATACTTCCGATTCAGTAACAATAACACATCAACCTTTCCATACAATCATACCTTAAAAAAACTCACAACAACATCTTCACCACTTATCCCAATTCCCAAACACTATTTATTTTAAAACGGGTTCAAACAAAGAATGTAGCTAAAAAAAGTAACGGGTCAAACAGCATAAACTTTTCTCCAATTCATGTTTCAAAAATCTTTTATTAGAGGGATTAGAGGTTATAGATAATATTATCATATGACAAATTAATCAAATCATCATTAAAGGATAGCAAAATCATTACCTGAACAAAAGGCTATCATGGAGGCTTGCTAACATATATGGCGTTAAAGGCATATGGCATCTATCACCTGCATGATTAGAATACTATTGTCAAACTCATGAAAAACAAATTATTAAATCAACGCTATTTTATTTAAAAATTTTAACACCTGGCCATTCATGAGAATATATGAAAATGGCAAGCTGGAAATCTGTCAAAACAAAACAAACTAAATCAATTCACCTCCATCTTGTTCCGTCAATTTTGCTACACCACCCATTTAAGTGATAACAATTACACGCACCAAAATTAAAGTTCATACTTTATGTGACTCATTATTAAGCTTCCCATTTTCTATAAAGTATTTACTTATAACAGTTTGTATGTCGGTCCTACATAATCATAAAAATAGATTATAAATCATTAGAATGAATGAAAACTTCAAATCATAGTACACATCATAAAATTAAATCATATATGTTCCTCATGTTAGGTTATTTTCATGTTAAGTAACGTGTCAAAATGGGTCTCCAAATGAATATGATCAAAGATACAATCATTACAAGAATCATCTGTTATTCTAGCAAACCAAATTATCAGGTTACAAACAAATTAACATGTAATGGGCAACTTTTAGCATGTTCAACCGATTTGACCCGTTACCCTTTAGGTCAGGTTTCTTAATTTACCCATACACAAATAAGGTTGAAAGCCACTCCTTATACTTACAATTGCTATGTTGTTTCCATTGAGCAAAATCTGGTCAAGCTTTGTAATATGACGTCCCTCAGGTGTGATTTCGCTGCACAACAAATAAACAAAAAGATGTCGTTTAGCAAGTTTTCAACATTCATATTATCCAAGGAGTCTGAGCTTCATGATGACTTGCCAAAGAGTAACATAAAACAGAATGCAATTACATATGGAGTTATGAATAAAACATTACGGCCTTTATAAGGTCATTGAAACAATAAGAAATACAGTACCATGTTCCCAATGTGGGGTGTGATGAATAGACCTATAAGAACGTATCTATATTAAACAAATTAAAGGCACTTGAGAAATGTTGTATAGTGAGTTTGTCCAAAAGCTGCACATTCATAAAGTTTTTTCGCTTTGAAGCATAGATTCCATAGAATATGTTCGTGAATGAAGGATATAAAACTAAAGTAATCAACTCTGTTAACAGGTTGTATAAATATAGGTTTTTAATGTTCAAGTAGCTTAAATACAATCTAAAATACGAACAAAAAACTTCTAAGATTATATTTAAAAAAATGGTGCCAGCTACAACAACACTTGATAACAGCACATATAAGACGCATGAAGCCGAGTTCATGGAATAACTTTACTTCACTCACAAATACGCAGATAAATGAATCATACCCCTATTCTGCCAATATACTATGCAACTTGTCCACTGGCTATAGCACCAACCATTGCACCCACATTCGATAAAGAGCCAAACACGAAAACTGAAACACAAACGCATCAAATCAGTCCCAAATTCACATTGAAAAAACCCCAAAACTTATAAACAAATATCAAAATCGTATATAACTCAAACCTGCAATCAACAAATATAACTGAGATCATATAAAAATTAACATTCCGACATACAATCAGCAATAACTAAACTAAAAAAAAGTTATGAAACATAATTTTCCCTATTTTTTTTTCTAGTGTTCATGATAAAACACAATGAAATTATAGTTGAATCGAAACAAATAATTATAAACCAAATCGATTCAATACAATAGCCATACTTACCGGAAAGATTGGGTGGAATTCAAGATCATCTATGGCAGATGATGACCAATTACTCACCTTTCAAAATTTACAAATCGTTACTGCAAAGCCAGAGGATTTTATTGCAATTGAATTTGTGTTTTTGAATATGTTGTTGTGGTATTAATTGGAGATTTTAAATTGGTCATTAATGAGGAGGAAGCGTATAGAAGAAGCGTGATTAATGGGAGCGTTTCATCCATGTGATTGAATGAGTTACCAAGAATAAAGTGTGAAATGCATGGCATAAAGTAGCGTTTTCATCCATGCATTATGAAGTTGTACGCATTAAAGCATGGACCAATCACAGCGAAGACACATCATCACATTAATTGCATAGGGTGCTTTAAGGGGCTTGTAAATTATTCTGGTTTATTAGTATAGATAGATAGATTAACTCTCCAGAAAAATCTACATGTATATATGGTAAGAAGTATAGGACTAATATATAGAAACTAGAATCATATAATATGACTAGCTTATAGACCCGTGAGATTCACGGGATTTTAGAGGGTTGTTGAATAAGAAAACATAAGTACGTGAATATGTAAGAAAGATTAAATCCCGTAAACGTTGTGAAATTTTGTTTGAACGGAAACATAACCTTATAAGTGCCAAAAGACATAAAATACAATGGTCGTAAGTATGTATGTAATACGGAGTAAATGTTCATTTCCTCTTGATCAACAATACGTTTGTCTTGAGAAGCAAATGGATGTAGTGACCATTCTAAGACTTGAAGAAAGGCTCCTTTCCGTGAACACCTAATAAGTAGAAAAAATTTTAAGTAATAGAATTTATAGATTTACAATAAGAGTAAATTAGTAAGTAATAGAATTTATTGATTTCGTGGGCTTAATTTGATTGATTGGTTAGGCCATTCTAACTTTACTTCATTGTTTGGCTATTATAAGTTTTTAGATTTGTTGGGCTGAGTTTTTTTCAGCAGGAGTTCTTAGACTTTAAAAAGGTATATGATACTTTTTTATTTATTTATTTATATATATAAATGAAAATGGCATAGTGAATACGGATGCCACATTTCGATTGTTATATGATATAGTGAATGATGTCCATGCAATGTCGATATTAGTATGTATATGATATATTGAATGAGTAGTCCATGTTCATTCCGTGAACATAAAAAGCTACCTTTGAATCATCATTCCCTTTTTAACAGGGTACCAAACTTATATAGCAAAAACAATGACTATGTCATGCATAAAAGAATTGATGAAGACGCCCACCGATAAAGATAAATGACTTGATGAACCCAATATGTTTCAAGCCACAAACAAAGTAAATATTGTTTATACATACCTTATATTATAAATGACACTCGTCTACCAAACTCACAAGTGATGTGCAAAGTTATACATCTAAGAATTCTGGAATAAGGTAGGTAACATGATATCTTTGTAGTTGTCGATATTATTTGTTCTAAATGTAGGACTGGGAGTATAATGTCACAATAATTCTAAAACAAAAGTTGTTATTAAACCATGTGTGTGAAAGTCAAATATTATAGATTCCTCCATCCCATTGTCAGTGACAACATTGAGTTAGAAATGAAATAGTACTTTCCATGTTAAGATATTAACCTTACATATTTGAAATTGAGATACAAAAGCAATTCACATACTTGAATGTAGTTTGATCAAAAATTGGTTAAACACCCAAAGAAGTCTTGGCTGCTAGGTGGGTGAGAGCCCGTTTATGGTAAACAACACGTAGCTTTTTGTGCTTCTGAACAAAAGCAGCAACATCAATCTCCTTTCCAAGTAGCTGCTCGTGGAGCGCTTCACATTTCTTATCTGTTTTATTCATAGATTCTGAAACCAATGAACAAAATACGGAGTTAAATAAATAAACATAAACATACTGCTATGCAAAGAATTTATAAACCATCAATAAGAGCTTATCAATTTGAAAAACATTTATCAGCATAAAAAAAATTAGAGTCTTCAAAGAAAAGAGTGTATCTACCTTGTAAGGGAATTTCGGCTTTTCGCTTGTTTAGGTCGTTTAACTTCTCTTGTGCAGATGCTAACTCACTTGTTCGAATTATCATGCACTGTACCACAAGTAAAAAAAACGAATAAACCTTGAGCCTTTTGAGATAAGGGCGGCAACTTTTATACTAAATCTATAGCAATCATCAAGAGTGTAATCAGGAAAAATAACAGGATTAAATCACGTATTCTTTACCATTGCATAATTGCGATGAGTTTAATGGTAAAATACAGAATTGGCAATTTCAACCCATTTACTCATGAATGGGCAGATTTCGCCGGTGTACATGTACTTTAGCTTAAACAGGTCAAAATTAAAACATAAGCCAAAGCAGAAATGGGTCACACAGGTTTAAAGGGTCACCACATCTATCACTAATGCATACAAACCTCTTCAACTTTTTTATTGAAAAGGTTAATGTATGTAAACTTATAATAGTACTCAAGTAATGATAAATAACAAATTAATTATTTATTGATGTGTTTACGGGTCAACACAATCATTTGGGGTTCTTTTTCCTACACTTAAAGGCACAATTTGAGTCCCCAAACCCACCCATTTCAGCCTCCAATTTCATCACCCAAACCCAAACCAACCCATTTCAACCCTAATCCAAACACACCTTATCCTATTTTTAAAGTGGCCTGATCCTAACGTATCCTAAGTCCACAACAAACACATTTAGACCAGTTTAATGATCCTCTAATCTCTATATGTCAAAATTACTCATTTGAACCGTTGGATATGCAAGTACAAAATAGATTGTGCCTGGCTGAAACGTCAACAGGTCAACAGGGTGGGAGTAAAAGGAAGTTAAGTAATAAAAATCATACCTTATCATACGGATATTAGTTTTCATGAAGAATATATCTGGCAACAATAGCATAGCATCTGATACAACTAATACCCTTTGAAGAAGCTCGAATGTCCACTTCACTGGTATACAATAAAAATGAGCATTAAAAACTAATACAGTAATAAACTGTAATTAAAGATTTGGAACACATTCACAATCGCCTGGCATTAAAAACTAATAATAAACTGTTATTTTTCAAAGATCCCTGATTTGCTTTTGCATAAGCAGAGTCGCCAGAGAAAAACTGAGTCGAAATAAACAAACTACTGAAAAAAATCTTTTTTTTTATCGGTTATAGACTATTGGAAAGTGAACCCGTTTGGATATGTATGCTTATGATAATTGTATGTTGCTACAAAATTAGATAAAAATGTAAGTGGACACATTGTGATGGTAAGGAGCACAAAAGTGTATTCGCACAACCAAATTACCATCACAAATGTCTGTTTCAAGCCACACCTAAAGAAATATACTTCCTAAATTAAAGTAGAAATGTAACAAAAACTTGGTCATTTAATCATATTGTTAAAATAGTTATTAAAAGTAAGAATTAGTATCCGTAACTTAAAAAGTGTAGTCATTTGTAATTTATTTGTTATTTAATACTCTTGTCAGAAGAAGCACTGAAAATAGGTAAAAAAGAAGCACTGGAAATAATCCAAAACAGCTCTTGACACTAAATTGCATTGACATAAAAACATATCAGCACATGTAGTGTACGTTTTTACCGTATTACTAAAGAGCATCCCATCAGCTTTTGACGTGCCTCTTACTGTTGAAGCTGCCCCGCCATAGGAAGCTTGTAGCTGGTAGGTACGAATTGTCTTTACACGGATCAAGTATGACTCGTAAGAAGCAAATCAGTTGCATAATTCTTTACGCAAAAATGTTCTAGATATAGGCAAAAGGTCTAAGGAAATCTGAGCACGAAACGGTCTCTTACTATCTGTAAGCTCAACAGAGTAGTCTTCAAGGGTTGCCTGCAAAATAATCTCTCAATTAACATAAATTCACATAATTTTCATATTCAAGAAAGTGATAAACGATTTGAATACCTCAACATTTTCTAGATACTCTTGTTCCATATCAAGCATTTTCAAAATCGGCGAGCCAATAGAAGTCCAGTACAGATGGCTGCATTTGAGAATATAAAGCACATTAACTAATGATGAATCGAATAAAACTAAAAAGCACACTATCACAAATTACACGAAGAAAAACATAAACGAACTAATTAACAATTAAATCGTGCATGAAGTAGAGTAGAATTTGACATGTTTTCTTCTGAATAGGTCTATTATGGTATGTTTTATCCATACGGGCTAAACTATTTAAATAGGTAAAACTAAAATAATGAAGCTTACTTGCTGACTTACAAAGAAAGCATCACAACCGGCCTGACCAAGTGCACCTACAAAACTCATTACATCAGGTGGTGCTGCAGACAACATGTAAAAGCAATGATAACTTCTCTCAAGTCAGACATTTGACACACACATGATCTTTCCAGCAAATAAGTTCTTATAGCAGCAACAGATATCCTTCCCTGTTCGTTGAATCGGATCTCAACAAAATCACGAAAATGACATTTAAAAAATTAAATTCAGTTAAAAAATTTTGGTTAAACAAAAAAATACTGAATATCACAAATATCTCGAAAGTGTAATTTAACCTCTGCTATTCTATCAGCTCAGTAACATCATATCCTAATCCAACAAACCCGATCACAACCTCAGCAGCCGCCTTCACACATAATACCAACTTAACATCAGAATCCGAACACAACAGCAGGCAAACTGAAAATTAGGATCCCATAATTCAAGTCAAAATTAGAACTTTGACTATACTTTTAGTAAAATTGGAGTTTTTCAGCCGATCAAAACTTGTAAGATATTAGTATTAAGCAAGTGACCAATTATGAAAACAGAGTTGATCTAAACATGATAGTATATACGGACTAATTTCTATATGATTTCAATTTTAAACAACATCTGAAGTAATCCCAAACATCCTATTAACCTAACCGAAAACACATTTGGTTGTCTAAACAGAGTGGGGGTGTTCGGGGAATCCTTATTATTAGCGCTTATGATAAACCCATACTGTGTTTGGGATTACTGAGCCGCTAAATAAGTGATCCCAAACATCCTAAAAAATATACAATTAGAAATTAGATAATGTCAACATAGTTATTCTAAACTGATTATTTCAACCTCCAATAATTTGCGTAAGCAACGTCAACGAATTATCTATACTTTCAAAATTCAATAAATGAGTCTCATACGTCTTTCTCAAATAAACCCGAAATATCCAAGCTTTGTGACATTCCAGTGAGTTCAAAATAGTTCCATTACCACTTGTTGTGACATAAAACATCAAAACTGAATCAAGTGGTTGATTTGTACATAGTTACTTGGCATATATAAGGCATTTTGATAGAACAATTTTGTGTGAGACATTGAATTAAACGCTTAGTATGCATTTTGAAACAATAAAATAAAGAATTCTTGATCATAAGCGTAAATGAGTCATTTTACCTAACACAGGAGAGTTGGTTCGAAATAAGAATAATCACGATACATTCTCCAAGCACCATTTTTCTGCAAAATTATAAGAGACATTTCATCAAACACCTCAATTATAGAAACATAGTGGCAATTCAAGAATTATTAGATAATCAATTCGTTACAAATCCAACTCAGATTTTCCTCTCACACATGTCATCAAACACATGGTGTGCATAAAAAACAATAATCAATTGGTTAACAAATTTCTTTGGCTTTACAAAAACCAATCATGTATTTGTATTCAACTAACCTTTAGAGAATCAGAAGCTGGTGGAGATCTAGAAGGATGGCAATGACGGGTTGCTGAAACAAATATGACAAACGATTAAAATAAACGAATCCAAAGAGCATCGTAAAAACAAACGAAACCGATATCATCAAGATCAAAATGTTTTCAGCCTAATAACAGATATTAAATTAAACATTGTTTAAACTATTCAATATATGATAAAGATTTCGATGATGAAAGGATGAGCATTGTTCCAAATATCTGTTTAAAAAGCACTCGATTTGATTGAGTTAAGAATTAATGGGTGAATTGAAACTGACCTTAATGAAATCGATTTAACTCAGCTTGTAGAGGAAGATTCCTAACAAATTTTGGGTTATTCGGTTACAAAGGATTTGAATGAAATTAATGATTAGCAAAAATAGCAGAAATTTAATGAGATGATTTTAGTGAAGGAGCGGTTTTGATGTAGTGTATAGAAGAAGTTTTACCATTTTGAATGACATAATTAGGTTGAATGGGTGAGGAGCGTTTTCATTGAACCGTATTTAATACCTTAGAAAAATGGATGCTTTTAGTATCGATATGAAAGTAGTAGTGCATTGGAGTGTTGTACACATGAGAGCATTAATTATTTTTTGACCAATAGGAGCGCAGACACATAAGCGCATTAATTATTTATCGTACTTTAGGGGCTTGTAAATTATTCTGTTTTATTAGATTTAATAGATTTTTTTCTTTAGGCATACCATACTGAATATAATACAGTATCGGTCATAAACTATGCACACATCTCACATGCATGCTCGATTTAAAGGTGTGAATTAATAGTCAATTATGATAGTGGTAATTTTCTACCCGGCCTCATAAAACAGTAAGCCTTAGAAGTTTATTTTGGTTCTATTTTTTTTTCTTCCACTTTTACACGAGTTAAACAGGCAACATTTACGATAGATAGATTTTGAATATAATATTATTGAAAACAATTTGGCCATTATATGAATGAAAAATTTGGCTAATGGTTACACAGTTATTACCGGAGCAACTAATATTGCAGACATGTGTATGGATTTGTAGATACAAAGTATTTAACAAGTAGGAACCTATGGTGTGGGAAGCAAGCTATCAACATACAACAAACGTAAAACATATCATCGTTGTTAAATCTTATTTCTAATTTATGATTAATACCATTGCCATACATACGTGGCATATTTTACATTGAAGAAATCAATAATCATATAAAAACATCACGTATCATATATTCATATAATTATAGTTGAAGTTTGCATATCATCATATAACTATAACAAAATAGCAGTAACATATAATTAAACATGCAATTGTCTAATAAATTAAAAAGAAAGGTATAATATGCTAAAATTGAAAGATATTGTCACACGTGTTACCATAAAACTTTATTATGTATACATTTTATATGCTAAGCCTGTTGATATCTCTCAAGTATTTGTGTTTCTAAAGATGCAAGTAATCATATACTTATACAAATAAATTACTCAAAATTAATACTTTAGTCATAACTAGACATGTACCTTTGATAATCAAACATAAAAACAGATTTGTCGCTTGAATATATAAGATGACAAATAAACCGGGTGAACAAAGAAACCATATATGGATTAGCAACAATAAAACTCAGTCGACATAGATGCATACCAACTTCAATATATCAACGTTTTAACCATATTATAAAACAAATATTTCATAGTGAAGATGGATTGTTGTCTTATGTAATTAAGTAGACTTGGAAAGCAATCAAAAAAAAAAAAAAAAAAAAAAAAAATTACTGATCTATAATATACGTAAACTCGAGCATTTAGCAAATTTATAAATCTCAATGACAAATACAAGAATAAACAAAGTGGAAGAGTTACTTATTCACGGCAAAGAGATCACTTAAAAAACATAAATTAAATGTGATGATTCTGATCAATCTAAAACACGAGAGTAGATGTATGCATGATGAATCATATGTGTAAAAGCTAGGTTGAATACATACCGTGGAAAAGAAAAACTCAAATCAAAACTTTAGAGCGTGCTGATAACGTGTTGTGAACAAGAATTGAGGATGAATATTCTTTTTAATCTATAATGTCAAAGATACATGGCGTATATATAAGATAATATTAGGGTAAATGGGCTATGGGTCTCTTATTAGTTATATGGACATCTACAATATAATGATCCATAACAAAAACTACGACTCTTGAGTATATTTATTTATTAAAGTGGCAAGGTCATATTATATTCAACAAACTACGCAACAATTCGGTTGAACTCATGCCAAATATATTTATATTCGGTATTTTCAGGAATTATTCGATTTAGATTTGTATCGAATGGATCGAATGTATGCGACATATGAATTGATGTATGCGCACCAACAGCCGAATTAGCAAATTGCAAAATGGCTCTTCCACAACATGAAAGCTACTGTATGCGACATATGAATTAATGTATGCGCGCACACAGCCAAATTAGCGAATTACAAAATGACTCCTCCACAACACGATAGCTACCGAAAATAATTTAAAACGAATATCTTACTTAAATAGGATCCGCTGCAACGCACGGGAATCTAATCACTCGTTAGGTCTATTTATTAGGTCCTTATATCCATACTCTTTTTTAAATTAATGTACTTAAGTTATGTGAGATATCTATACTACATAATAAAGTATTTTTTGCTTGTTAAAAAAAAAAAAAAATCTTAAAATTATTTATTATAAAATTGTATTGGTTTTGCTATTAATCAATAGTAATTTGTAGCATTACTACAATAGCATAACTACAATAGCATTATGTATAACACTTAAAAGCAATTTTTGTAGATATGCTTTTAAAAAAATACAATGTAATTTCATATAGGAAAGAAAACATTTATAACTATAACCACCTTTATATATAGTTGACTTTTCAACTCTTATAATGAAGGAATATTTTTAACCCCTAAAATGAAGAAAAAAAACATGTTATTTATATAGGGTAAGGATACAGTGAGAAGAAAACTTAAAATGAGAAGAATGAGAAATAACTATAACCATATATTTGGGATGCATCGACTTGAATTAGATGCATCTCTATTCATTTTGATGCATCTCACTTAGTTTCCAAAGTGATTTTGAAGTGAAAACGATGTAAAGTAGTACTAGCAACAAATTTGACTCGCAGAGGGCGAAAAATACATAGGATTCTTCTAACTTGATGAAATGCATCTAATATATGCATATGCATCTAATTTTTAGCAAGGAAATATATTAGGATGCATCTAAAAGATTAGGGATGCATCTAATTCAAGTCGACGCATCTCTAATTTGTATTTATAGTTATTTCTCATCCTTCTCATTTTAAGTTTTCTTCTCATTTGATCCTAAGTCTATGTATATAAACTAATATAACACACAAAGCTTCATAAATTTACATGTAAACAAGTTGATGTACATACGGTTTTAAAAACTAGATCGGATCAACGGGTTCAACCGTTTAACCTGGAACGGAGTTACCACCGGTTCGGCTAGCTAGTAAAATCCGTCCGAAAGCGAACCTGAAAAGGATAGTTGAAACCGGTAAAAACGGGTGAATCAGCATGAATAGAGATTATTTGCTTTTTGTTTTTCTTAGATTAATGAGTTTGTTGTTGCTATTTTGTTGTTACCTGAACTTTAATCACAATTCACAAGGTACTCACCGCTGCAACGCGTGAATACCTTACTATTCTAAATCTAAAAGCTTACACATAACAAAAGAAGGTTTAAATAAAAAAATGTATGAATTGATATTATGACATAATGACTCTCCAAAAATGTTTATTACAATGGATATAACCTTTGACATCCATCTTGCGTCTTATGCTGTCGGTTACAACTAACCTTTTCAATTCAGCAAATTGTGCATAAACAAAATTGGAAGATGTTACCAACAGAATTTGTCATTTAGATGCTTAAAAATATGGGAAATTTCTTTTAAAATGTACCATACTTGTTAAAAAAATCACTTTTGATTATCGAACTTTTTTTTTTCTTATTGGGTTACTAAACTTTCATTTTTGGCCTCTTTTACTTTGGGACGTTTTTGCCCCTAAAATTTTTGGAAATCCAGGGGCAAAAATGTCATAAAAATGTCCCAAAGTGCGTAAAAGAGGCCAAAAATGAAAGTTTAGTACCACAATAACGAAAATAAAAAGTAAGTTACTCAAAAGTGATTTTTTTTTACAAGTATGGTACGTTTTGAAAAAATTTTCCCTAAAAATATTAAGAGTAGTGGACTTTCGTAATCTTTTGGATTGAGAATTGATTGACACATATTTACAATTGATTGGTACGCTTCAAACAGTGCATTAAATACTTGTACACCTGCTTTATCTATTTGTATTTTGGAACGTGCAAATCATCTCCCTTTTGGATTAGTTAGCTCCCCATTAAATATCCATAGCAGTATTGTAGCACTTTATATATATGAATATGAATTTTTCCCTTTCAATAAAATCTTTTATATAATAAAACAAAACCCCAAGTGGGGACTTTTCCATTTCAAAAAAACTAAACCATACCTTATTTAGTAATAATATTATTTAGAAAAAAAGATTATTTTCTTATGAGATAATATTTTATATTTATCCATAACACAAGTAGAAGATAAATACAAAAAATATAGATAAGATGCAATTAACAATAGGATTAAAATTTTTAAATAATCATCTTTAATAATCTTTTATATAATAAAACAAAACCCCTATTGGGAATTTTTCATTTAAAAAAATGGAACCATTCCTTTTTTAGTAATAATTTTTTAATTATGATTTTAATTATAATTTTTTTATTATTAAAGATAATCATTTAAAAAGTTTTATCCTATCGATAGTTGCATCTTATCTTTATCTTTTGTGTTTATCTTCTACTTATATAGTATATCAACAAAACAAATTTATTATAATTTTTTATTATTAAAGATAATCATTTAAAAAGTTTAATCCTATCGTTAGTTGCATCTTATCTTTATCTTTTGTGTTTATCTTCTACTTATGTAGTATATCAACAAAACAAATTTAAAGATAAAATTATTTGGTTTTTAATAAATAAAAATATATCATTCAAAAAATTTTAAAAAAAAACCCGCGCGTGCGCGGGTATTATAACTAGTAAATTATAAAGTTATGATCTTATCATATTACAGGTTATTAATAAAATAAGGGAGGTGATTTGCACACTCTCACAATTGATTGGGACACTCAAATTATAAGTATATTGACATTTATACCCTCACATAATTTTTACTTATTTTCATGCTATAATGGTATAACTGTCAAAACACTCATAATTTGAGTGTCTCAATCAATTATAGAAGTGTGCAAATCATCTCCCATAAAATAACTTACGAGTGATCAACAATCTAGTTAGCTTGTCACAGTTGAAGCACGTAAAAAGTACTACACATAATAATCACAAATATAAATTTAAATATCAATATATTTGTAGCAGTTTTTGAATTCTTTGTATCATAGCTTTCAAAATTTCAATGTAAGAAAAACTATCCACATTTTTCAGTTGTAAATGACGCTCGGTGTCCCTATTTACTTACATAAATTTTAGTGGTTTTTTTTTTAACATAATTTTAGTGGTTGACCAAACAAGCAAAGTCATAGTGACCGTACATACATACGATAAGTTGTTAACAGATAAAAATATATTTGTAGCAGTTTTTAAATTCTTTGTATCATAGCTTTCAAAATTTCAATGTAAGAAAAACTATCCACATTTTTCAGTTGTAAATGACGCTCGGTGTCCCTATTTACTTACATAAATTTTAGTGGTTTTTTTTTTAACATAATTTTATTGGTTGACTAAACAAGCAAAGTCATATTTACCGTACCTACATACTTTAATTTTTTAACAGATAATTGATATATTTCAGCGACTCATTTTCAGTCACTCATTTTTATGTTTAAAAAAAAAAAAAAAAAAAAAAAAAAAAAAAAAAAAAAAGATTAATTAATATTTAAATTAAAAATTCAGTTACACAATTTTTTTATAATTTAAATATCTCATGAACTATTAATCGTTAGACAAAAAAACTTAAACTTTACGACGAATATCTAATTATTTTTCTATAGACGGTCAATTTGATATACTTTCGACAAACACTTCTTTTGTCGTTTTTTTTCACGTTTTATTTTTGGTATTGAAATTCGGATGACATATCACACGTGATTTAACACTAAATCCAAGTTCGAACACTAAACATTTGTACTAAAATTGACATAAGTATTTGTCTATAAATCAAAAACTTGTCTCTTTTTATGCAATGAAAAACACACATGTATGGCTTTTCAACCATATATCACATGTTGTATTCGAATTATAGACTATAGTAGCTAATTCGTGAAACTTCTATAATCACATGCATGTGAAAACAACACATGTATTAAAAATCATATGTTACTGAGATTACCGTGTGGTTAAAATCAGATATGATTTTATGTGTTTTATTAAATTTTGATGAATTAACTGGTCTAATCTACAATTCGAAATATAATGTGTTATATATAGTTGGAAAGCTATCAATATCTAGTTTTTTAGGGAAAAAAAATGAAACTTTTAAAATATTGTAAATAAAAAAAGGGTTTATTTTATTAAATGTTTAAATATTATTAAGAAGTGTTTTTCTAACTTGTGCTCTTAAACTCTTAAAGTACATATGGATCCACATAAAAGTACAATTGTCTGTACTTTTATGTAAATCCCAATGTACTTTTTCGTGAGCCCCTATTTACTTATGGTGTGATTAACTTGTGCCTTTAGAACACAAGTTAGAAAAACACTTGACAAAAAAGTTTATGTTCCCTTTCGGGAAAAATATAAAATTTAAGTCGGCCTTGAACTTCATTGTTATAAGTTACTTAATTCAGCTTTCGATGAAAAAGCATCGTGTCGAGCATAACGGCAATTAACTGGTCAAATAAACAACCAACAGTATTATAATTAGTCCGGGCGTAAACACAAAAGCTGAACATAAAACATGTACCAGGCCACATTTTAGAAAATCTCAAATGTAAAAAGTCAATGTTGGTTGCATGAATCATGATGAAGAACTTCCTCAGGCCTCAGCTCGTTCTAGCGCATGACGAAGTGCTGGTGCAAATAATAGTGACCGTACAACTTCCCATAAATAAACGGAGAGCAACTTCCTAGCAATTTCCTATAAACAATACGATATTCGTGTATAAAAAGCCAATGAAAGCAAATATCTAAATCAAAAGCCTTTTCCCTCATCTTTTTAAAACGAGCATACTTTAGCGTCGAGTTTTTGTTACAAAACTAAAAATGTCTAGTAATAAGGTTCAATCAAGCTGTGAGGTTGGAGCTTTGTTATATAACAGAAGCACAATAACTCTTACTGGTGCCCAGAAAAGATGGCGTCGAGCTTACTTTTCAATTCACTTCTCAAACACAATGTCAACCATTGCCAAAGTCGCCAATAAACGGTTCCCAAGCATTGACCGCACCGACCTCACCAATTTGGTGGAACGCAAAGACTTGAACATGCTTCAAAAGTTTAACGGTGTGGAGGGCTTGGCTAAATCTCTACACACCACACTTGAAAACGGAATTATGAGCCATGACATCGAGAAAAGAAGAACCGCATTTGGTTCTAACACTTACGAGCAACCAGCCCAGAGAGGATTCTTTCCTTTCATGATGGAGGCATTTAGAGACACCACTATTCTCATACTGTTGGTGTGCGCCATCCTTTCTTTAGTCTTTGGGTTCAAAGATAATGGTGCTAAAGACGGGTGGTATGAGGCTGCTGGTATCTTTGTGATGGCTTCTCTAATTATAACTGTATCTGCTGTTACCAACTTCAAACAAGAAAAACAGTTTGATTGTTTTTTTAAAATAAGTAATACTATACAGATAGATGCTATAAGAGAAGGTAGGAGGCAAAAGATTTCCCTTTTCGATGTAGTTGTTGGGGATGTTATACCTCTTAATATCGGAGATCAAGTTCCTGCAGATGGCGTAATCATAAACGAGCATTCTTTGCTAATTGATGAGTCAAGCGTGACGGGCGAAAGTGATCACATAGACATTAATGCCATCAAAAATCCATTTCTGTTCTCTGGTTCAAAAGTGGCTGATGGGCATGGTCAAATGCTTGTGCTATCAGTCGGGATGAACACCACTTGGGGGAAGATGATGAGTTCCATAACGGGTGATTGCAATGAGCAAACACCAATACGATCTCGTATCAACAAACTCGCCTCATTGTTTGCAAAGGTTGGTCTTTTAGCTGTTATACTTGATTGTGTAATTTCCGCGATCCGCTATTGCACTGGGTATACAAAAGATAAAAATGGGAACTGGAACTACAATGGAAAGTGCACGGATACAAATGACATACTCAATTCTTTTACACGTGCGGTGGTGGCAACCACCGAAGGCATACCGCTAGCCGTCATCCTCACACTTGCTTGTTGTATGAAGGGAATGATGTTTGATCAGGCTATGGTCAGGAAGCCGTCTGCATGTGAGACCATGGGTGCAGTCACTGTCATATGCACTGACAAAACCGGAACTTTGACCTTAAATCAGATGAAGGTTACAAATTTTTGGGTGGGACTTGATCTCATTGAAAATAATTCTGCGGTTGATGCAAAAGTCCTTGAACTCTACCGTCAAGGAGTCGGTTTAAATACCACTGGTAACGTTTACAAGTCCGTAGCCGGAGCCGCACACGAATATTGTGGCAGTCCAACCGAGAAGGCAATACTCTCATGGGCTGTCACAGAATTGGGTATGGATATAGATAAAGTGAAACGAAACTCTACCATTCTTGATGTTAAGACATTCAATTCTGAGAAGAAGCGGAGTGGGGTTTCTGCTAGGAAGAAGGAAGACGAGAGCATACATCTCCACTGGAAAGGAGCTGCTGAGATTGTACTAGCAATGTGTTCAAACTACTGTCAGAAAAACGGTCTTATAAAGTCGATAGATCACGAAGATAAGTCGCGGTTTGAGAAACTGATACAAGGAATGGCAGCACATAGCCTCAGGTGCATCGCTTTTGCTCATACACAGATTCCAAAAGATGGTACCTACAAAACGTTAAATGAGCAAGGGTTGACATTGTTAGGTATTGTTGGGATCAAGGACCCATGTAGACCAGGAGTGAGGGAAGCTGTCAATGCTTGTAGGTCTGCTGGGCTGAGCATTAAAATGATAACAGGAGACAATGTTTTCACAGCAAAAGCCATTGCCACAGAATGTGGGATACTTGAGGCTGGTCAACAGGTAATAGAAGGTGAAGTGATAGAAGGTGAAGAATTTCAAAAATACACAGAAGAAGAAAGAATGAAAAAAGTTGACAGTATCCGAGTGATGGCAAGATCATCTCCCTTTGACAAGCTTCTGATGGTTCAATGCTTGAAAAAGAAAGGTCATGTAGTTGCAGTCACAGGCCATGCTATAGATGATGCACCTGCTCTAAAAGAAGCAGATATTGGAATATCTATGGGGATTGAAGGAACTGAGGCGGCTAGAGAAAACTCGGACCTTGTAATCTTAAATGGTGACTTTGCTTCTGTTGTTCTTGCGCTGATGTGGGGGCGATGCGTGCAGAACAACATCCAAAAGTTTTTTCAGTTTCAACTTACTGCAAATGTTGTGGCTCTTGTGATCAACTTCGTTAAAGCTGCTTCTGCTGGAGGAACTCCCCTAATGCCAGTGCAACTGTTATTGGTTAACATCATCATAAATACGTTAGGTGCTCTAGCACTTGGCACGGAGCGGCCCACTAAAGAGCTAATGCATGAACCGCCTGTAGCTAGAAGTGCACCGCTTATCACAAATGTCATGTGGAGGAACTTATTGACACAATCTCTATTTCAGATAGTCATTCTGTTGATCTTCCAGTTCAAAGGTCAATCAATATTTAATATAGACGAGAAAGTGAAAAATACTATAATCTTCAATACTTTTGTAGATCTGCCAAGTGTCTAATAAATTCAATTCAAGGCAGCTAGAGAAGAGGAATGTGTTTGAAGGTATTCACAAGAGCTATTTATTTCTCGGAATTATTGGGGTGACCATCACTCTACAGGTTGTGATGGTTGAGTTCCTATCGAACTTTGCGGACACAGAAAAATTGGACCCGGAGCACTGGGGAATTTGTATAGCAATTGCTGCCTTATCATTGGCTATTGGTTGGTCTGTGAAGATGATGCCAGTACCTGATACACCAATGCTTAACTATATTGAGGGGTGGATTTAGGGTATATATGTAAGCATGATGTTAGAACATATGCAGATAACTAGTTTGTCTTTCTTTCTTGGTCAGCTTTATAAAGTATATGTGTGCTTTGTATGTAACAATAAGTGTATAACTGTATATTGTAACAGTAATTGTATATAACATCACTTTTGTTCGTCCAAATCACTTTCATGTTTGTTCACCATTCACGATTATAATTTTATCTGATATACCATTTATGCATATTTTACTATAAGATAATCACTTCTGGAACTGAATCATTGGAGGCAAATATAGGGCAAGTTCAAATGAAGCTTACAGAAGTCCAAACACTGATAGCCTACCAAGTCCACGTACGCTTTCACTCTAACTGCCAATATAGGGGAACCTATCTAGTAGCTTGTATTTGCACCAACAAAAACCCAAGTCTACATTACGTCTTCCCTTAGATCATAGTCTATCTAAGCATGGTTCAAAGTGCTATGATGTTCGCATATGATTTAATGAGATTACACAAAATAGGGTTGCGCAACATACCAGACCACGCTCATAGGCCGTTACTAGTAATATTTAGCAAATTATAACATAACGTAAAAACAAAACTAACCACTGTACAAGCTTTTCTAGCAAATTCCAGTCCATAAATTAAAATTCAATCCGTTTCGCTCGAAAACTATTTATCGAGTGAGCAGATCAGTCCCTCTAACAATCCTAAACCCGATCCTTTTCGACTTAGGGCCCGTTTGGTTTGAGGGAGTTGGATTAGGATTTGGCATTCATGTCAAAAAATGTTGTTTGGTTTGTTTGTGCGGGTCACACATGTGGGGATGAATACCAAATATATATCCATGTGCAAAACCCATCTAAATTGCCTCTTTTTTGTTATATTATCATTTTTTGTGGGCCCATGTTTTACCATAACCATCCATTTTGAATTTTATTTTTATTTTACAATAATAATATTTTTAAAATACTCATTTATAACATATATAATATATTATTATATTATATTTTTCTCTCTCCTCATTTAATTTAAACCTCAAATCCAAATCCTAATCTACAACTTTACATTCAAAGCCAAATCCTAATCTAAACCCATCTACAAACCAAACGGGCCCTTAATTTTGGTCCTTGGCCTAAAACAAACCCTATCAATCATCTCCACCACATTATCCTCACCAACCACAACTTTGGCATCGGGAAAAGCCGCTACGCACTTATTCTCCGCAAACTCGCGACAATTAATCCTAGCACCATCCAAACACCTCATCATCTCACGCTCCTCACATTTCTCCCTCTCCTTCATTTCCTCATTAGACACACAGTATTCGTCGGGGTTTATCACGGATGGCATTTTTTTTTAAAGTTTTATCGACTGCTTTTGGCTGGAAATGTGAAATGTTTAATGCGGGGCGTTTGGGTTGGGCTTTTTAAATTTTTTGAGTTTAGTTCGATGAAAAAAGGGCAAATTTGTTCAAAATGCATCATACTTGCCACAAATGTTACTTTCGTGTACTGAACAATTTTTTTTCCGTAATAAACTTTCATTTTTTGGTCTTTTTGATGTACTTTTTGACATTTTTGCCCCTCAAATTATTAAAAATCTATGGGCAAAAATGTCAAAAAGTACATCAAAAATACCAAAAAATGAAAGTTCAGTACCCATATAAGGAAAAAAAAATTTGTTCTGTACACGAAAGTAACATTTGTGGCAAGTATGATGCATTAACAGGTATTTTGCCCATGAGAAAATGGCCGAGGCTATTGTTTTGGTTTGGGTCGGATTGGGTCAATGATGAGACGAAAAGTGTACCCGTTTTAAGGGGTCATTTAAGCCCTAATTCGAGTAAATGTGACCAAATATTGCCCTAAATCGTTCCTTTTGACTCTGCCAAGTGTTTAATAAATTCAATTCAAGGCAGCTGGAGAAGAGGAATGTGTTTGAAGGTATCCACAAGAGCTATTTATTTCTCGGAATTATTGGGGTGACCATCACTCTACAGGTTGTAATGGTTGAGTTCCTATCGAACTTTGCGGACACAGAAAAATTGGACCCGGAGCACTGGGGAATTTGTATAGCAATTGCTGCCTTATCATTGGCTATTGGTTGGTTTGTGAAGATGATGCCAGTACCTGATACACCAATGCTTAACTATATTGAGGAGTGGATTTAGGGTATATATGTAAGCATGATGTTAGAACGTATGCAGATAACTAGTTTGTCTTTCTTTTCTTGGTCAGGTTTATAAAGTATATGTGTGTTTGTATGTAACAATAAGTGTCTAACTGTATATTGTAACAGTAATTGTATATAACATCACTTTTGTTCGTCGAAATCACCTTCATGTTTGTTCACCGTTCATCGATTCGCATGAGTGTGTTATCGTGGATGACATTCTCAGTTTAAGGGGGTGTTTGTTTCGGGCTTATTAGCTTTTTAGGCTTATTTTGACAGTTAGACTAAGGGCATTTTTTTCATTAAGTCATGTTAACTAACAGATGACTTAATGCAGATAACCTCAATTTTATTATTTAATATTTTCAGTCATCTTTCTCTATTAAGTCACAAACAAACCGTTTTCATATGATTTATTAATTCAGTTTTTTTCATATTAAGTCAATTAAGTCGAAATCAAACACCCCCTAACTATGTTATGGTTAAAGAATGAAAGTGAAAATAACGGAGATAAACTAAAAATATGTCATGTTCTCAAGATTTTGGAAGAAAAAAAAATAAAGTAAAGGTAAGTAAAGTGTGTGTTTTTTTAGCTAAAAACTTTCATGAAAGTTGAAAATGATAAGAAAAAAAATAAAGTATGTGATTTTTAATAAATGTATCACTTTGCTTTATTTTTCAAAAAACTCAAGAATACAAAATAATTGATAGAAATTTCTTCTTTTCAAATTCTTTTCTTTACTTTGCTTCAACTTTCTTTCCATTTCATTCATCAAAAATCTCAAGAACATAGTGTTATAGCCTATGGGCTTATATAACAATGAAAATTGATGACGTATAGTCCGCACTCGGGTCACGAACCCGATCAATAGACGTTACTAATACCCAAGCCCATCACGCGTGGGCTGTCATGATAAAGATTTGGGCTTACAAAGGCCCCAATTCGAATCTATTATTTATTGGATAGGGATCAATGGACCGAATAAGTTGGGATGCGCCGAAGGGTAAGGAACACGAAACCAACAAGGATTTCGTGTGTATATAAAGGGCATCTCGGCTCTCATTAAGGCATCATCTCATAACCCTAACTCTTCACTAAAACCCTAAAACCGATTACTTACTTTCACGCCGGAGGACAATCGTGGGAGACAATCCCACGGTAAGCCTAACGGTGTTTTTTGTTCTCTTAGTGCTCAGGTCTCAGCATCAAGATCCAATTGATACGGGAATAGGAACCCAAACGAGGAACGCCCAACTTTTGTATCAACAAGTGGCGCCATCCGTGGGACCACACACTAAGAACTCTACTAAGAACTAGAATGACAAAGCACGGAAACGTAAACCAGCGGACTCCGCAGGCGAAGAAAACGTATGGCGACCTGCAGGGGAAGACGAAGCAAAGTGATTCAGCCCCTAAGCAGGCCTCAGGAACAACCAGTGCGCCCAAATACCAAGGATCAGGCTCAGATCTGACCTTTAAAACAATAGGACCGCTCGCAGGGACTACCCAGGCCACTACGACAACCACTAGCGCGGAAGATCTACAGCGCACTCCTTTCACCACCCCCCACCAAACGGTGCCAGAAACAAACTCCACTGAGCCGCCATGTGCGCCTATTCGAAACAAGGATCCTGATTTGGAAACAGACATCCTCGCGCTAGAAGGAGTCGCGCCTGAACTAGCGCCAAGTGATTTCGTGTCTCAAAACTATGAAACCTTGGCTGCCCTTATGCAGGAGGAAGCAAAAAAGAGGTCAAGTCAGAGCCTGCAAGCCCGGCTCAACTTCGACACTGAGTATGAAGCATCTACACTGCGTGACCGAAAGGAGAGGCGCGAGAAAGATAGCCGCCGACCCCCAGTGTTTACTAGGATCGGAAGGAAAGTTGTGGCTGATGAAGCTGCTGACTTACAGTACCTGGAGGACCACGAAGACGAAGACGATGGATGGCGTACCAATGCCCACACTAGGCTTGGTAGTCGCAGGGTTCATGATAGACTTGGGTGACGGCGCTCTCCAAGCGAAAGCCCTTCAAGCTCGGATTCCGAGGACAGTCGACGGAAGCGCCGCAAAAGAGTAAGCTCATCCTCAAGTGACTCCTCAGACAACGAGGACGAAGAAACAGGACACTGGAAGTCCAGGAAAAGATACCACAACCAGGAGGACGAAGATATGTCTCGTCCCTGGCGCCGCCAAAAGGTTGACGCATTCACCCGGCGCATCAGTGATTTTTCAGAAGATAAGAAAAGGCGCATGCCCGCTAATGTTAAAACTTATGATGGGACAGGTGATCCTGACGACCACCTAAAAATTTTCGAATCAGCCGCTACCATCGAAAATTGGCCACAACCCGTGTGGTGCCACATGTTTAATTCTACATTAGTAGGGAATGCGCGAAACTGGTTCAGTAAGCTGCCACGTAGAAGCATCGATGGGTTTGAAGAGTTGCGGAAGGCGTTTCGCTTGAACTTTACTCAAAGGAAGAAGTGCGCCAAGAACCCTGTCGAGCTTGCTAGGGTAAAACAGCGCCAAGGGGAATCCACAAGCGCTTATGTGGAGCGCTATAAGGACGAATGCATACATGTCAAGGCATGCCCCGAAATACTAAAGATCTCAGGGTTTATGAACGGAATCAATAACCCAGAACTTATCAAAAGGTTAAACGATAGGGTTCCCCAAACCTTTGACGAACTTATGAAGCGCACGAGGTCCTTTATCCAAGGAGAAGCCGCCGCTGCGGATAGCAAGAAAGGCTACTCAAACTATAGGTCACAAGAACAGCCCAGGAGACAATCCAACGACCAGAGTAGCAACCGTAACAAAAGCTACCGCAGTCAAGGGGGCGGACGAGAGAATGACAAATATACCCCACTAACGAAGACTCCAAAGGAGATATTTGTGACGGAAGGCGCGAACTTCCCGAGACCCCCCACCGATGCGCACCCCAGTAGAGCGGCACGTAGGGAACGGGTACTGCGAGTATCATGGACAGAAGGGCCACACCACCAACGAGTGTGTCCAGTTGCGCCAACTAATTGATAAGCTAGTAAAAGAAGGCAGATTGGATCATCTAGTTAAGAACATCAAGGATGGGAAATACAAACAAAAGACCGGGAGCAAGAAAGAAGCACCTAAGGACAAGGCTGACACCATCTACATGATACAATCATGGCAGCGAAAGATTAGGCAAAAGGTCAGCCAAAAATTTTCTTATGGAAGCGAAATCTCTTTCCCCACCTTGGCTGCGGACAACGCAGTGACGGAACCATTCACCATCGAGATAAATACGGGGGGTCACGATATCCACCGCATGTATGTCGATTGAGGGGCATCCGCAGACATAATGTATGAACATTGTTTCAGAAGATTGCGACCTGAGATACAAAGTCAGTTAAGCCCGGCCACGACGTCGTTGACTGGCTTTACGGGAGAAAAGATATGGTCCATGGGGCAAGTGCGACTACTAGTTTTTGTTGGTAATAAGGAACACTCCACGGCAGCCTAGATGACCTTTATGGTGATCAGATCTCCTTCGCCATACAATGGCATTATTGGGTACCGTCCACAGCACATGGGATGTTCAAATTCCCAGTAGAAGGTGGCATTGTCACCCTCTACAGTAACACCGTACCACCTAGAGAGTGTAACACGATTACATGTGAGACAACACACACTCCAGAACAGCGCGCAGCTAAAGTACCAAACCTGAAGGTCGCAATTCATCCTGATTACCCGGAGCAAGAAGTATCGATCGGGGGATCGCTGTCTGATAAAGGCAGAGCGGCCGTGTGCGCGCTTTTGCAAAGGAATCTGGATATCTTTGCATGGGAACCAAAGCACATGACTGGTGTGCCACGCTCGATTACAGAACACAAGTTGAAAATCTGACAAGGATACTCCCCAGTACGGCAGAAAAAGCGCGGCCAGGCTCCAGAGCGCGCAAAAGCCATTCTAGAGGAAGTACACAAGCTTGTGGATGCAGATATCATGCGAGAAGTCTATTACCATGACTGGCTCTCCAATCCAGTGATGGTCAAAAAGAGTGATGGTAGTTGGCGGATGTGCGTGGATTTCACTGATCTCAACAAAGCATGTCCACAAGACTGCTACCCACTACCAGAGATAGACTGGAAGGTAGAATCTTTGTGCGGATACCCCCTTAAATGTTTCTTAGACGCATACAAAGGGTACCACCAAATCCAAATGGCTAAGGAAGATGAGGAAAAAACAGCCTTCCACACAAGCCAAGGCGTCTATTGTTATACAAAGATGCCATTTGGCCTAAAGAATGCGGGCGCCACCTACCAGCGATTGGTAGATAATGCATTTGAAAAGCAAGTGGGCCGCAACCTAGAGGTCTATGTTGACGACCTTGTCATAAAAAGCCATACCGAAGACGAATTGGTGCGCGACATTGAAGAAACATTTAGAACACTAGGAAAGATCAACATGAAGTTAAATCCTAAGAAATGCGCTTTTGGCGCTACAGAAGGCATGTTCCTTGGATACTTGATAGAGCCTGATGGCATTAAGCCATGCCCAGAAAAAACAAAGGCTGTCATCCAACTCCCTTCACCACGCACGTTGAAAGAAGTCCAGTCTCTGAATGGAAAACTAGCCGGGTTGAACAGATTCCTGTCCAAATCAGCAGATAAGTCACTCCCCCTCTTTAAAACACTCAAGAAGTGTACAAAAAAGGGAGACTTTCGTTGGACTACGGAAGCGGAAGAAGCTTTTACGCAGCTTAAGCAACATATAGCAGCGCTTCCCACACTAGTCGCACCCCAACCAGGGGAAGAGTTAATTATGTACTTGTCTGCGACTCATGGAGCAGTCAGCGCGGTGCTACTGACAGATAGGAACTCCGTACAAACACCGGTATATTTTGTAAGCAAAGCACTCAAGAAGACAGAGATTAACTATAGCGCAATGGAAAAGTTGGTCTTGGCATTAGTATTCGCCGCCAAAAGACTGCGCAGGTACTTTCAAGCACACCCAATAGCGGTGATCACGGACCAACCTATCAAGCAAGTTATCTCCAAACCCGACGCATCGGGGCGATTACAAAAGTGGAGTGTGTTGCTAGGCGAGCATAACATCTCTTATAGGCCACGCACTGCGGTTAAGGGGCAGATACTAGCAGACTTCATCATCGAAAAACCAGATACTGATGCTGCACCTTCACGGAGCGAGGTAGAACTACAAGAACCATGGGTCCTATTCACGGATGGATCTTCATGCGTGGACGGGTCGGGCGCAGGCCTTATCCTCACCAGTCCAGAAGGAATGGAATTCACTTACGCACTGCGCTTTGAATTCACAGCCACGAACAACGAGGCAGAGTATGAAGCCCTAATTGCTGGATTACGCATTGCAACTCGAATGGGTATACGCAACCTAGAAGCAAATGTGGATTCCCGATAAGTAGCCAACCATGTGTTGGGCGAATATGTGGCTAAAGAGGATAACATGGCTCAATACCTCGACAAGACCAAGTCACTAATCCAGGGTTTTGACAGGTTCACCATTAAACAAGTTCCTAGAGGGGAAAACAAAAAAGCGGATGCACTAAGCAAGATCGCATCTACAAGCTTTGCGCACCTGTCAAAACAAGTATTGGTGGAGATCCTAAAGAACAAATCCATCTCGGAGATGGAGATATCTACGGTGATAGAGGAGCAGGATCCTACGTGGATGACCCCTATCGTCGAATTTATAAGCAAGGGCATATTGCCCCATGAGCAGAAGGACGCTCGACGGATACGGCGCACAGCGCAGAGGTTCGAACTTCGAGATGGTATCCTATATCGGCGCTCATTTCTACAACCATGGCTTCGGTGCGTTGGACCTCTTCAGGCAGATTACGTACTCCGAGAGATCCACGCCGGTTCATGCAGTATGCACTCAGGACCACGGTCCATTGTAGCACGAGCCTTGCGGTCAGGATACTACTGGCCCACTATACATCGCGATGCGCATGATGTGATAAAGAAATGTAGCGACTGCCAAGTTCATAGACCCTTCACGCGCCAACCACAACAATAGCTAACGCCTATTACTTCGCCATGGCCATTCTATAAGTGGGGTATCGACATTGCGGGCCCCTTCCCTGTTGCAGCTGGGGGAATGCAATTTCTTATTGTGGCTATAGACTACTTCAATAAGTGGATTGAGGCAAAAGCAGTGGCGACAATCACAGGTAATCAAATAAAACGATTTGTTTGGGAAAATATTGTATGTCGCTTTGGATTACCTGGGGAAATCATTTTGGACAACGGAAAACAATTCTGCGATAACCCGTTCAAAGACTGGTGCGCGAAACTAAATATTACACAACACTTCGCGTCGGTTAAATACCCACAAACCAATGGTTTGGTTGAGCGCGCAAATCGTAGTCTGGGCGAAGGAATTAAAGCGCGCCTAGACAAACACAAAGGAAGATGGGTGGATGAATTGTCGCACGTCTTGTGGGCGCACCGCACAACAATCAAAGTCAGCACTTGAGACACCCCCTTTTCTCTTGTCTATGGGACAGAAGCTGTCATACCCGCTGAAATTGGGATGCCAACTATTCTTACTACGGAAGTCAATGTCGCAACCAATGACGACGAACGGCGTATAGACTTGGACCTATTGGAAGAAAGGCGCGAACGCGCAACTTTATGTGAGGCAAGAGCTAAGTCAAAAATGAAGGGATACTACGATGCTAAAGTTCGAAACACCTCATTCAGACCAGGCGACTTTGTATATCGAGCTAATGATGCGAGCCACGCACAAGATACAGGTAAACTTGGACCAAAGTGGGAAGGACCCTATGAGGTCATTGAAGCACTAGGAAAAGGCGCGTACAAGCTGCGTGACATGGACGGCCGTGAGCTACAACGCACATGGAATATTTGCAATCTCAAGAGATGCTATCTTTAGGAAAGGATACGGCCCCGCGCACGGACACCTCCGTGCTTTAGTAAGTGCTCAATAAATATCCGTGTATTTACATTTTGTTTCATCTAGGCAAATGTCATTCTTTTCCCAAAAACTTGCAAGCGTTAATTAAATGTCGTGGTTTCTAGCTAACTCCGTAACACACTTCACTTTGTTGTTTACATATTATTTATGTCTCAATATTGTTGTTATATTATATTTTGCCTACATGGCGTGCATGCACTTATTAAAACCCACGATGGTAAAGGATGAGTAAACCTACTAAATAACTCGTTGAGTAAGAGGGTTGCAAACCCATCAACATCGGATCACGCATCCTTGTTAAACACCTTCCTCTCAAGACGTTGGAGTAAGTTCAATGTGCACCCCACGACGGATGCGCAACAATGCACACTGTGCACGTTTAACAAATTAGGAGTCAAGACTCTTGACTCCTTGATATGGTATTCGCAGTACGCTGCATGTCAACCCATACACTTGCGAATTTCATATATATTCGCGTATACATTAAGTTATGAACTTCACACACGATTATGTTCCTGTAATCTTTTTTAAGTGCGTTTATATAACAGTTTGATTCTTAGACATAACATAGACGTCTTTTATGCAAAGACAGATAACTAAGTACAAACATCATAACCGCAATCACATTTAATACAATATGCGTACAATCGCAAGATAACATTTTATTTTGGACTATGAGTTCATACAAAGTATAGATTCAACATGAACATATGCAACAAAATGTTAATCTATTACAAAACATCGCGAAGCCAAACAGCCTAAATACTATAGGAGCGTCTAAGCTCTAAGCTGCCAACCCGGTACGCAGCACTCCCAGCTTCCTCAAGCTTCTTCAACAAATCACTATCCTCGGGTGACACTGTCGCCACGCTAACAGGTACTCCATCAGATCTTGGAATATGTGCTGCACCAATACCACAGAGGATGGCCTTACCCTTCACACCTTCCTTCTTCGCAAGTCTCATAGCATGGGCTTCTAAGGATTCCTTCAGGGGGATTTCCTTCTCAAGGGCAAAAGGATTTAGGATATCATGCGGACGAGCAAAGATAGGTACCTGCAACTGCGACACATCTGGCTTCAGAAAATAATCAGGTTGTGCCTCAGCGCCCTCTGCTGTGTGCCTAACCAGGGTTAACCCCTCCATAATAACACCTATGGGGTAATCTTGGTCACGCTCCAGTTGAGCAATGTGAGGAAGCTCTAAAAGCTTCATCTTCTCCATAGCAGCGACAAGCTCATCATAGGCATTCTTGTTGTAACCTGGTACTTGTGCGGCAGACACTGTCAACATTTTGTTCTCATGCAGCTCCTCTACAGCCTCCGCCTTGCCACACGCAAACGCGCATTGAACAACGTCCCCAGGTGTTACAGAAACCATTTTACAAATGACGGGCCAGAAAGATTTGGGATTTTACACCTGACTCCGTCAGGTGTTAGAAGGTGTAGGCCGTCAGGTTGTAATTTAAAGAGTGACGTCCCAGAAGACTTTTGAAGGTGACGGCGTCAGGATTCAACCTGACGGCGTCAGATGATATAGAGTGACGACGTCAGAAAGAAGGCTTGCAAGAGAAGAAACCAAAGTGGAACCATCACAAGTTAAACAAGACAATCACAACTTGCACGCGGAGTAGCTGTTACTGTTTTGGCCATAAAATCTTCATACGAACTCAGATTTGGGTGATTCAAAAGCCCACGCGAAGAGGACGTAAAATCTTCGATTTGGTGAAAACGACGAGCTGACGCCGTCACTTGTTAGGGCTGACGCCGTCACCCTTTGCCGACAGAAAATCAGCCTATAAATATAACATTATAACTTCACTTTTTGTAAGCCCCAAACCCTAAGTCCGATTCTAGGGTTAGGGTAGGTGTTTTTCCAGCAACTTAGAGGGTCTTAATCACTCCATAAACATCTTGTATTGGTGTGTTGCTTCTATCTTAATTATGTCTTCCATTATTATTGTTGCTTGTTCTTCATTGATTATGTTTTGCTAAATCACCTAGTGTTTACTTATGATTGTGTGAAACTTGTATACAATCGATTAGATCTTATTAATTTCTTGTTGATGTTTGTGTCTATCTTCATCAATGAGGGCTTGTTGATGTGTGTCTAACTCCATCAATTAAGGCGTGACAACTTCAATAGATCTAGTTGGTTTAGTTTATAATTCTTGTTTCCTATTGATTCTTGTTTTGATTGAATGTTCCATCAATGTTAGGCTTAAGAAAACTGGCCAACCTCCTTTATGGTAACGTGCTTGAACGTCTTAAGAAACATGTAGTTGAGGCATACTAGACTATTAAGGTAGTATTTAACGCATGAGCCACTGTTTACAATCCCTATGATTATGTAGTGCATAGTTGTAGGAGGATATAAGAGCTCATAAAATTGGAGAGATATGTATGCCACTCCATGAGTTATTAGGAATACACCTGTCAATTAAAACAAGGTTTAAAGTCAATAGGTAGAATTGGATAGCTAGCAAGGAGTAATACATCATAGGTAGACATGCTTCACTTCCCTTGTAGAACCGTAGTTTACTTTCCTACACATTAGTTTAAGTAGTAGCTTTTGGGTTAGTTGATTAGCAACTAATTCCGCCCCTTCTTCCAAAACCCGAGAATTTTACTTGCTTTCCATAAAACATAAAAATACAAAAAGAATCATCCCTCATCTCTAGATCTAGTAGATAAATTTCAATCCTAACGAACACTACTCTTTGAGTTGAACGATCAATCCCCCGTACTTACCACTTCACTATACTACATCGGTCAGGTACACTGCCTGGTGGGGTTGTAAGCCTTTTGAGATCCCTCGAGAGGTAAAACCTGTTGTAAGGTTGCAAAACCACGCATCAACGGCGTCAGGCAGTAATTTTCTGCAATTTTTGAAAGTTTTGTTTTTCTTCCGGAAACATAAAAAGTTTTGTTAATTCTCTAACTTATAATCTCCAGGAATTCTGCAAAGATATTCATTCCACAAGCATTATATCCTACTATAGATTATACCGCCGATTTTATGCGAGGTTGACATTTTTTTTCCAGGTTAACAGGTTATTTTGGACAAGAAGATGATTTATATTTTGGAAGGGAAGCTTTGAGCGTTCATCTTTCTTGGAAGAAGATCTAACCATGTTACCTCACTATCCACATCAAACGAATCAGGGGAGTATTTGATTTCATTCTTTCATTTTATTTACTTTTACATCTTCTATTTGAACATTGGGGACAATGTTCGGTTTAAGTGTAAGGGGGGTAAATGAAGACACCTTAGAGAATACAATTGCACTTGATTTTTGTTTGTTTGATAGTAAATTTGTAATAAAACCAAGAGAAATATTTGGTAGGGCAATTTTAGCGCCAATTTAAATTTTTTTACAACATTTAGAAGTGAAACCTTGGTCTTAATAAGCGTCTCATGGATAGGAAATTATATGAATAGCACAAAAAACCGTACCAATAAAAAAATTTCCCCCCAAATATGTGAGGTTCGCCCCTAGAATTGGTAGGAAAAGCA